>JZKD02S2336409.1:133744-147401 GCA_000966675.3 Picea glauca
TTTGGTGACCTTCCACAACTTATCTATAAATATAGATATACACCCTTCACTTTCCAACTGCCCTGTTGAAATTATTTTTTTACTTAGATCTAGAACGTGTCTTACCTCTTTCAATAACCATTGGTTTCCATTCTCTTGCTTTATTTGTACCTTAATCATTCCAACAATTTTGCATGGTGCATCATCACCCAAATGAACCTCTCCAAAATCACCTTGAACATAATATAGAAAATGATTCCTATGGGGTGTGGCATGGAATGAAGCCCCTGAATCTACTACCCAAGACTTAGAAATATTATCTACAAAAAGAATCAAAGCATCTTGTAACAAATCACCTGTTACCTTTGTTTCATGTTTTTTCTCTTGTTGTCCATCTCTTTGTTTCTTTGGAAATTTGTAGTCTTTCTTTAGATGTCCTTTCTTCCCACAATTCCAACACTCTATCTTTCCCAAAATGGACTTGGATCTACCCTTCATATAATTCTCACAGATCCCTAAGCCCTTTACTCTATTGTTTTATCGTCCCTTTTCTCCATGTTTAACGCATTACCTGATGTCTCACCTATTATTTTCCATCACATTTCCTCGCTAAGGATAACACCATCAACATCATCACATTTTAGAGTGTTTGAACCAGAGACAGAGTTACTTACAGCCATGACCAAGCCATTCCTTTCTGGAAATGGGCACAAGATTGGAATATCCCTCACCTCATCATCAAATTCCACTTTTATAGAACTTAGTTTATTAGTAACCGTATTAAATTCATTTAAATGATCTGCAACTGACCCACCTTCTAACATATTCATATTAAATAATCTCTTCATTAGAAATACCTTATTGGAAACTGAGGGGTTTTCATACAGTTTAGCCAATGTGTCCATCATTTCCTTCATTTTATTTTCTTTTCAAATATTGAAATCTATCAACAATTCCAATCTCGGTTGTATCATTACTAGTGTCTTTTTGTCGAGAACATCCCATTCTTCGCCCTTCATGGTTGTCGACTTATTTTCTATTCTGCCCAATGGTAGGAATAGATCCTTCTAATATAAATAATACTCCATCTGCATCTTCCATAACTGGTAGTTTTGGTCATTAAATTTCTCAACCCTAAACTTTCCATCTTTTTCCATTGCTCCCACTCGAACCAAGAACCCTTTTTTCCTATGAGTTACCTTTCTCTCCGATACTAGTTGTTAGAAAAAAATGATCGTGGAGAAATATAATAAAACAAATGCGAAAATAAAACACATAAGATACACAATACAATAGAGACACGAATATTCGTGGTTCACCCAATGTGCCTACATACACTAGAGAAATTGCCAGGTCCTTCCTTATTCTTATCCAACAAAATGAAGGGATACAATATACAAAACACTCATTGTAGCTTCCTCTTCTTTCTCTCATAGTATCCTCTCTCATAATGCAATATTCACTATAATACATAGCTGCAATACAATTCCCTCATAAAAGAGGGTTTCCTTCTAAGGAAAAAAAATCCTAAAATACCTTATATTGTCATATCTGTGACCTTATAATGAACAGTCCAAATTGACTATGAAATTACAATATTTTAGAAGGCAAGTTTTCCCAATATTTTGCTTCAGGGGAACTTTCCCTAAATCCCTTGCGAGGGGGGAGGCTACAAAAATTGTTGCCACCCTCCCCCTGGACCCCCCTGGCAATAGTTATGGGGTGGAAAGCCCCTACACACACCCCCCATTAGGGAATGGGGTCCAAGCACAATTGAAACAAACCTCTAAATCAAGAAAAAATCAGGCTCCACAACCAACAATCTTGGCCATCAATTCGTCGAACTCTCCCATCTCCTTCAACCTCCATTAAAACTTTGAATTTAGACCTTCCAGGTCGAATTTAACTCTACAAATTTGCAGATCTACACCATTGAACCTCTCTTAGACAATCCTGAGTCATTTAAACTCATATTTTGCTCACGCATTTTGGGGTTTTTCTCTAATTTTCTTTCTTTTTCCCCAAATTTGCATAGACCAAAATATGTAATAACAAATTTCACAAATTCTCTCTGGTTCTTGGTCTATACAAGCCCAGTGTTGAACCAATATCTCTTATACCATATTGTAACATACCCAACCTCCAACTGAGGAATATTAGATGAAGAATACACATTAAAATAAAGATCTATCTGCTAAATAATTTTCTATATTTTACCAGATATAGATCACACATAGATTTAATCATGTGACCGACACATCATTCTAAATGCATCTAACGACATATATTATAAACATGAATGAAACTTATCAAGCAAACAATGAACACGCATGAGTCATATAAATAATTTGCACAATGGTATAAACATAATAATGGAACATAGAACTTATTTGTAAGTATAATAGCCAACTGGCTACATACAAAGGATGAACCTCCTAGTCATAGGTGTTGTTGTTCATTTCATCTCAACAGTAGGCCACCCCTGATCTGAGGCTATGAGTCCACAAGGAGATTCAATCCTTCTACTTATCCACCATCCACACATAGAAGTCCCAAAACCCAGGTTTCACTTTGTTTCCCACAAGTTGCACAACCCAAAGAATGGAATCCCCCTTCACTACACATAGTCTCTCATGCCCTCCCACTTCCCTCCAAGCCTCCAATGCATCTCGTTGACCAAAAATCCTCCCAGCTACTCGAATAATGCTCACAATATCCTTCATAAGTATATTGATCCATTTCCTCTACATAAAAAATGTTCTACAGGGTTAAATCCCGATTCATAGGCACACAAGCCTCTTTCTCATAATAAAACACAACCAAACCATGGTTTCCTTCAAGAACAACATGGATGGTGCTCTTCCTAGCACTCAACTCCCTTCTTGCTATCCAAAATATTCATGTAGAACTTATCTCCCTTATACCTATGAATTTCCTTCGTCTCCCTTGTTTTCTTGACTCTCACTCTTCCCAAGGATTATTGTACTTCAACCCATTCTCCCCAACTATGGGATGTGACCTCTCACACCCACCCTCTTACATGAGTTAAATGATTGGCTTTGGAAACACTCAACAACAAATAGAAGGTTTATACACAATGATAATAATTTTAGGATTGTGGATTGGATTGGATTAATACCTATGAATGTTTCCCCCTTTGACCCCTCTCTCTTGTGGAATCATATGCCCCTATAATTCTTCATATTTTTCATATCGCAGTAGACGATTATTATTTTATTAATTATTTTAATGCACATAATATACCATTCATCCTTCGGCCACATTAGACCAATATGAGATCTTTATCCCAACACATCGGCTCACCAACCTAAATCAAACTTTTATGGTTACATTATAAATTGTGGGGATTAAAACTAGGGATGTTACATGTCACAAAGGTGACAAATTATTTATTGCCATGGTGTTTTGGGGATTGTCTAGTGCCCAATTTCACTATGTAGCTCATGATAATTAGTTCTTATTTTAGCAATATCAATTATCTTCTTTACTCTAGTTAGAACAAAGAAATATTTTTTTATCTTCAAGGTTAGGGTTAATAACCTCCTTATAATATCTTGAGTTCCCTTTATCCTCTAATTATTTATCTCACCATATATTCTCCTTTAATTTAGCTTGTACAATATTTTTAATATCATCGATATTTTGCATAATAACTTCTTCTTTTATTCCCCAATGATTCAGCCAAGACTTGGCATCATTATGCCATCCCCTATTCATTAGAAATACATTGTATAAACCACATCTTTTTAAAGCGGCTTGAGGCATCGGATCTTGATCCACCACTGCATCTACCTCCTCATGCTCTCGCTCTCTCCATTCCAACACCATCCTGCAAAAAAACAAATAATTTTTGAGTTAGAAACATCTTTTTTTACCATTTGCGCACGTATACGCGGTTTATTTACAAACAGTCACGGGTAGGGCCTAATATATGCCCCCTATAGTTCCCACAAGGGTGTATAACTAGTCGTATACGTGACCTATGCAAGGAAACCCGCGTATACCAAAAAACCCAATTTGAGCCCTTAAAAACTAACAAAATAGAACCTAACTCAAAATTGTAAACCACTAAAATTAAAGAGGATGGGATGAAGAGTTACCTGGTCCAGACGGTGCGTGATTCCGTTGCCTATTTCTCCCGCGATCGTCGTTTGAATTCTCGAGGTGTTTTAGTCCAAATTGCACTATTTGGGTAAAAATGAAAATGATACAGTAATTTTTTATTTTATTACTATTTATAAGCCATTTTTACCCACTTGATATAGTTTTATGCTATTGTTTTTCCTAATGGACTAATTCAAAAATGGTTTTAAGGTTGTTTTTGTAGTTTCGATTCAATTTTCTTGCGGATTTCAATGTCATGGTTGGTCGTTCATCTCCTCAAGAAGGTACATTCATAACCTAGCATATAATATAGGCACCTACTCTATCGTGCATTCTTTTCATTATCCTTCGTCTACCATTTTTTACGCCTTAGGTACGAACCAATTTATTACGACGCATAAACCTTCATCGGTTATTAATAGTGTCATTAATAAATGGTAGAGACTTACCAAACATGGGTACCCTAGTTAGAACCTCTTCGTCATTTGGTTCCCATGCTGAGTTTTTCCTTAGGACCGAGAGTCCATTATAATTCAATACATGACTTTACAATGAGCTTCATTTATCATTCATGCACACACAGCCTTATTACCCGCGGACTCCCAATAACGAGTCTCAGTTAAGCTCTTTTCCGACTCGTTCAAAAACTGAAAAGATCACCGAGTGAGTTGTCCCTTTCACACTCGTTAAAATTGGATTTGAAAGATCATGAGTCCTAGTTAATCTCTTTTCCGACTCGCTATCAAAAATAGAAAACATTGTTGAGTGAACTTGTCTTTTTCACACTCGTAAATTGGATTTGAAAAGATGGCTATTTGGCACAAGTTTACCCCTTTATCACACCAATTAGACTAAAATATATAAAAAAGGACATTTTTTGGCGTTAAGTTGTGATTGCATCTCATACCCTCGCTTGTTGTATTGAGCCTTTAGTCGGTTCTCGTGTTGCGTTATAAATCGTTGCCTAAGCAGTTTTCATCCTCAACCAAGCAAAGCCTTGTTTTTATCCTTCACAATTTGACACCCCATACCCTGGAGGGAACATCACCCTGAGTATCCATATCCCGCATGCATTTCCTTTCATTGAGAATAGGTACGTTCCATTGTTGGAACTAGTTTTTCTTACTTGCGACACTCATTCCCTCCTCTGTATCATAGCATTCATTTGCTATGAAAAAACAAAAAAAGACAGGTGGGAAAGGAATACTATATTGTAATTGGTAGCAGTCGTGTCGCCTTTGAACAGAGCACAAAGTTATTGAGTCTGTGTGTCATCATAATTTTGGGTTTAGCATGGCCTTAGGAAGTTGATCTCGCTACAGAGTTTTCTCTACCGACTGGTTAATCTTCCAGTCCCTATAGAGAACATTATTGATGCCTCCTGCATCCAATTGTCACATCATTGATTCCATGCTACCATAGTTCACCATATGTCTCATGCTCTTGTTCAAAGGATGTATATCTACCTGTGTCGACCACTCCTCAAAAATATTGACTTTGCATCCTAGCCATACCCTTATTTTGTCTTAGAATCCGATGACACTTTGGTCTTATCATGCACCCCGTCCCTACTTTCATCATTGATAGGTCACCTTGAACCCAACAATCGACATTTCATCATTGGTCGTTGACTGGGTGGTTTACCTTGTGTTCGACGTCAAGACATCTATTCACACTTTAGGATTCGTGCAGTGTCTTGGATTCCATTAGCCTTATTGGTGGTTTCCTTGCCTTTGTCAGTGTTTTTTCATCATTGGCTGCTATTCAAAGGGTCCTTTTAGTGTACCACTTGCATTTGGCACACACAAAAGACACACAGGGTCGTTGGTTCATGAACATGTTCTTTGTCTGATCTCCACCAAATCATGAAGCTCTTACTTTGTTCCTCGTGATAACTGATGAGAGATGCATCAATGCTCTCCTTTTAGCGAGTCTCCTTCCATCGAATTCATCTCATTTATTTTGGATATGAAACCTAGATTTTTATGAGTACCTTGAGGCTTGCAGTCATTAGTGGCAGGCTCTCTCGCCATTGACAGATGGGAATACATCAAATTCTCCTAATCAATGGATCTCTCAAGTGTTCGACACCAACTCCTGTATTCACTTTTGTAGAGATGTACTCGATGCCTTGATACCTACTTTCATTATCAATAGGTTGGCTCATGTTTGTTAACGGTATACTTCAATGACCGGTAATCAAACGATGTCTCATCATGTTCGACCTCAACTCATTTATCCACATGATGTAGACTTGCACCATTGGCGGATAGTGTTGAAGACTTGAAGACATCACTATGTGGCCACGGCTTTCCTGAGTTGTTGCTTCCATTTCATTGGACCAATACCTATTTGACTTCAGTGACCATGGGATATCAAATTGTACTACATGGTATACATATATCTTCAGATTGATTTTTCAAGGCAGGTTTCACTGGTCCTTGTTCATGACTATGAAAACTTTTGGCATATAAATTCATTTGTATTTTCCTATTCATGGCCATGAAAACTTGTTGGTATATTTTCCACATGGATCTGCATTGTATTCTTGGAAACCATGTATGCAAAGTCAGTACATAATGTAATGAACAATTGAGTTCGTCCAGCTAGTTCTCTACCACTCCACTTCTGGGTTATTTATAATGTATTTCAGTCATCATAGATACTCCTCTGATCTCACACATTAGGGGGCATCTATTATAGCAATATTTGCCTCACCATTGCTATCTTGCATAGAGGGCCTTTTTCCATTTCCCTATGCAGACTTTTCATCCCTTTATTGATGAATCCAGAGCTAAAAATATACATTTGTCCATATATATGCTCCCTAAATGCTATGCAAGATGTGTATATGCTTGATGCTCCATTACAACTCGCATATATCAGGATTTGTGCCAAAAAATATAAAATGAGGTCGAGTTTCCATGTCACGACAAAAGATCTCTGATCCTTGGCCTTCCATATACTGGAAACGTTCTGACTCGGCCCTTCAGTTGCATTATAGAGGTTATAAGAGAACAATTTTGAACTATGGAAAAGAAGAAGAAAGCATTCAACTTTGAGAGCAAAGTTACTCTGGAGAAATTAATTCATATTGAGTTTGCATCCCTTTGTCCCTCAAGTCTGAACATAGTGCTCATCCCCTAAGCTCTTCCCTTATTATTGAGAGGACTTATTTGCCTCTTTCTCATGAGCTTGCCTTTGGTGGAGGATTGAAGTGGTGGGGACCCAGTTGGAAGGAACTTGGTTTCTTGGTTTCGAACCATGCCGACACGGAAGTTTGTAATGTTGACACTTTTGCTGATCAATTATTAATAGAAATACTCATTTCCCATCGTATTGGTATCTTGCAAATATATGATTATTATCCATGGGCGTGTTTGTAGTGTTTATTAATGGATTATGCTATTTGATGTGCTAACCCCTTTCATATCATCACTATATAATTTATTTCCTTGTTTGTTGATAACTTCTCTCATGTATAAAGCTTTGGGTCAAAGTGCTCAACGGTGGAACATCATCAAACGTTGGATCGAGGCAGGCCTCTTTCTTATATTACACATTAGTTTATATAGCATATGTTGGAATTGAGTTGATTTCTACAGTCATACCTATCTGTTGTGTTTTACCCTTGGCCATAAAGAGTTGTTCCCTTGTAACATCAAGCAACACCAAAGGAATCACATGTCTTAGCAGTGAAGAGAATTTTCAGATATCTCAAAGGAACATAAGAGTTTGGATTATGGTATCCAAAAGGAAAGGATCTATCGCTTATTGTGTACATAAATGTAGATTGGGTAGGTTGTATTGATGACCGACAAAGCACCAGTGGAGAAACATTCTACTTGGGTGAGTGTTTAGTATCTTTTCTAAGAAAGAAACAATCATCAGTATCTTTATCTACAGTCGAAGCATAGTATATTTCAGCAACAGGATGTTGGACACAGGTTCTATGGATTAAACAAACTCTGATAGATATACAGGTTGAGTATGATGATCCCATTCCAATCTATTGTGATAATACAAGTTCCATCAGTATCTAAAAGAACCTGGTGATGCACTCCAAGACAAAGAACATTCCAATCAAGTATCACTTTCTAGGGGAACAGGTTGCATCAGAGTTGAATATGTGGGCACAAAAGAACAAGTGGCAGACATATTTACAAAATTGCTTCCACAGGAATCCTTTGAGTATCTTCGTCAGAGACTCGAAGTAATTTCTACTCCAAAATGAATGCTTTTGAATGCTTATCTTATATGTCTTAGATTTACATGAGGAAGCACCATAAAGAGGACAGTTCAGGTCGGGAGATCAATTTCAGGAAGAGTTCAGTCAAGGGGAGTATCCCCAAGGATAGTTCAATTAGGGGGAGCAGCCTCGGATGGAAAGATACATTTTTCATTGATGATAAAGGGGGAGAGATTTATCAGATGCAGAGCACAAAGGCATGATTCTAGGGGGAGCGATGATCACAAGAAGAGCATGAGTGATATGACTTCAGTATTACATTAGAGTGTTGCCATCAATGCCAAAGGGGGAGATTGTTGATTAATTGGGTTGTTTTTCATTGATGTCAACCCTTGAAGAAAGTATGGTAGCGAATTTTGGTAGCACAAAGGTTTGGGTAATGGACCCAAGTTTGTTTGATGGATAATGGTATGAGTTTTGATATATTTGTAGGTAAAACTATTCTAGATGGATAGTACATGTCATGCCATTTCTAGTGGTATGTGGAACGTCACATAACTCCTCACGGTTAGAGATTTATTCCCATGTGAAGTTGGAGAACCCTCATGAGTCATCTAGAAGCCCCAAAAGGTCAAAGTAGTCAAAATGTTTGCAAAGAAGAAATTATTTAAATAATAAAGTGAAATGATGAGTGTACTATAAGTCAAAGCGGATGCAAAATAAATTATTTAAATAATAAATTTAATGGAGAACTTACTAATTATGGAAAGTGGTTAAGTTAAGTGGACAAGTGGTTATAAGTGGGTTAGGATGGTTAGAAGGTAACCCCTTGAGGAAGCTACATAAAAGTATAAATAAGAGGCAAGGGTCTCTCATTCAAATCACTTGAATATCATTAAATATCTATTTTTTTGAAAGGTTATTTGGGTAGGTATTATTAATAGAGAAAAAGTGCAGAAGAAAAAGTGGGGTAGGAAAACTACAGCAGAAAAAGTGCGGCAAGAAAAATGCGACAAAAAAAGTGCGGTAGAAAAATTGCAGCAGAAAAAGTGTGGTAGGAAAACTGCGACAGAAAAAGTGTGGCAGGAAAAGTGCAGTAGAAAAAGTGCAGGAGGAAAACTGCTACAGGAAAAGTGCAGCAAAAAAATCACAGCAGGAAAAGTGCGGCAGAAAAACAGCAGTAGAAAAAGTGCGTCAGAAAAATTGTGGCACTAGATTCGCGGCAGCAAAACCACGGAAATAGAACGCTACAAGAATAAAAAAGGGTATGGTTTTCATATGTGTAGTGTTGAGTTTATGAATCAAGTTTAGGGTTTTCCTTGTAAATATGTTGTATTCCCTCTTGGGATTTTATGGCTTGTTGTAGAGTTGATCTGGGCAGATCTACTGAAGTTTAGTATTGGTTCATGTTTGAGGGCGTTTGGTTGAGGTACATGTTGGGTACATTGTTGAGACAAGTAGTTGATGAGTTGGCACATACATGAGGTGTATAGTTGGGCACTTGTTAGTAGTATTGTTGACACATGGTTTATGGATGATGTAGCATACTTGTCTTGATATATTATTAGAAGAACATATTGATCTTGGTGATGATTATGAGTTGTTGTGATATGCTTGGTTGATGCACATCTTGGTGATATTGTGCATATGGTTGATATTTGTCTTAGTGATTGATCTTGGTGAGTAGATCTAATTTGGTTGATAAGATAGATGAGACAGGTTGTTGTGATAGGTTGTTTGGACATGTTATTGTGACAGGTTATTTGTACAGGTTTGGTGCATGGTTGATGCACTTGTTTATGGTAAAGGTTGAGGTACAGGTTGATGTATGGTACATGTTGGCACAGGTTATTGGCATAGGTTGTTACAAGTTGTTTGGTGCAGGTTGATTCGTACAGGTTTACAACAGTATATCTCATAGTGATAGTGTGACAGTGGTTCCATCATTCTACATCAGGGCGGTTGGATGAGGCAAGGACGGGTGGTTGTGGCCACCTTTCAGTTGTAGCCAGAGAACATAGGGGGTTGTAGCCTCCTTCTGGTTATAGCCAGAGAATTATGGATTTGGAGCTTCCCTCAAGTTGTAGCCTGAGAAACTAGAGGGTTGGAGCCTCCTTCCAGTTGCAGCTGGAAAACAAAGGAAGTTGGTGCTTCCAATGAATGTAATTCTTAAAGACATATAAGAAAAATCATTATGTGGTTTTCTCCCTCTTTGGGTTTCCACATAAAAATATCGGTGTACTGTGTATGTGTATGATTGTTCATTTGTTCATTGTTTATTTACTCTGCAACTATTGGATGATAATGCTACATTGATATAACACTTGCATGTTGTGGTTAAAAAGGATTCAATTTCTCTATTATTGATTCACCCCCCCTCTCAGTAATCAACAATTAGTAGCAAGGCTTCCCTAAACCCTGGATACAAAGCCTCATTGTTCCTATTTTTAAAAATGGGGATAGAAACATTCCCTCTAATTATAGGACCATTATGATTAGCCCAATTTTATCCAAGCTTTATGGAATTATTTTGGAAAAGAGGACTATCCTTTGGCTATAAATCCACGGTAAAAGAGTTAAAGGCAGGCCGGGTTCAGGAGATATCATTCAACTTTGGACCATCTTATTACCTTTAGGATCATTGCAAAGGAGTTCCATAATACTAAAACCAATTGTTTTTATCGTTTTGTTGAATTTAGAAAATGTTTTGACATGGTTCCCTGAAAATACCTTTGGAATAGCTTGGAGGATATCAAAGTTCCTTTCGAGATGAGGACTTTTTCAATAAGGTTGTATGAGAACGTTATTTCAAATTTTAAGAACACTAAGGGTTGGTCGACAGAGATTAAGTGCAGGATAGGAGTCAAGAAAGGTTGCCCTCTGTTCCCTACCCTTTTTGGCATATACATTAACAAGTTAGAATATTTTTTGGAACAAATAGGTTGCATCAGCCCTACTCTCACTGGTATAGTCATCAATCTTCTTCTTTATGTTGATGATATCATTCTTATGGTGAGTGTTAGCGATATTTCTTGTCTTGGGGTTAGGCATACCCAGGTTTGCAGTTTGCATGGGAAGCACCCGAGCATAACACGAGAGAATCCCATTTTTTGGCAGCAATTCAAGCGAGCAGGCGAAGTTTTTCCATCGGTGGCCGAGATCCATCCATAGAAGCGGATCGATGGCCATCGGGTTTTCGGGGCTGACCAGTTTCCAGGGGTTTAGCAAGGGGAAGCGCCATGGGTCACAGCTAGTCTAGACCATACGATCTCATTGGGACAGGTGGCAAGACTGTCGGCATATCACAAATCAAGGTTTCGAGGAGCATGCACCCCTCGTTTCATGCATTTCGAAACCCCGAACCCCAAATTTACGATAGCGCCCAGGATCAGGCCCATGGTTCTGGCACCTGGTCGTAAGAGAACAGGCCTGGAGGAGGGGCGCTTATGTTTGTCATTTGGCCACTTGGGCCCCGAAGTGTTGAGCTAAATCTCAGAAGGAAGGCATTGTGATGCTCCAGATGTCGATTCGACGTGAGCTAAATCCCAATACCTGTTGGAGATTAATGAAGAAAATAGAGGGTGGTTCAAACCTCACCTCGCTCATTTATTGCAGAGTATGGAGGTCCCTGCCAAAAGTCTGCCCGGGAGGGTCCCCTGTACCATTTATCCTTATGGAAGCCACACCTAGTCTTCAACTCGCCAAAAGAACTTGCACACGCCAAGTCAACATTCAAAGGGTTCAGCTACCTCTCGTGCGGGCCATGCTGAATTAAGGTAGCGTATGATAGAGCAATGCAGGCCAGATTTGATTGAGGTGACGCCATCCATTGAAAGTTTTGAGATGCCTCTGCTGGGAAAAAGGAAGGGAAGAGTATATGTAGGCATTTTTGCCATTTTGTAATCATCGATGGTAGAGCAGAGCTCCCGATTGTAAAGTTTTAGCACAGACTCTAGTTCTCTGGTTATGCAGCTGCATATGAGATTTCTTGCTTTATGATAGACAATATTTCTTACTTCGTCTAGTTTTCGTCTCGTGCTAAGAGAGTTCGTGAACGAATGATTCGTGCTGATCATTGCAATTATGTCATGATAAAGGATTTATTTATGCATTATTGTATTCTCTGGTTTTTTGTGTTTGAGCACAAGAAGATCTTGTGTTTGGATGCCTTCTTCTACAGTCTGTTAGAAACCTGATGTTTACCACAGACCTTCGCATCTCCCTGATATAAGTCTTTCCCCTACTCACCCTTACTACACCTCACTGTCTGAAGTTCATGCAAGACCTCACCTGCCCATGCATTCTTGGCCTAGTTTCGGAGTTAGAGCTACATCATCTTGAGTTAACCTCCATTTGATCACCTCATTAAACAAAATGTGACATTAAACTGATGGGTGTCGGGCTCTACTCTTGCTAGCAATCCAGGAGTGACTTCCATCGCCAACATTTATGGCGTCGTTGCCGGGGACGAACTTGAAGATCTTCCCTGGGCAGAACGACATTGAGCCTCTGATTCTGAAGGTGCATCAGACATCAAAGCCCTTAAAGATTTCTACTATGCACCTGGCGACTCCACTGTGGCGACTCCATTGTTCCCACATCATTGTTTCAGCTGTGGCTACTGTTAGCACACCTGAAAGCTGACCCTAAGGAGCTTTCTCGAGAAGGTTTCAACAACTGCTTTCTCAGCCTGAGAAGCTTCATGGGGTAACGACAACGTTAAGATATGGCCTTTGATTGTGAACAAGGACCAGGCACATTCGAAGCTGCGCATCTTTCACCTGGCGACTCCATGATTCAAGGATCGATTGGCGACTCCACTGGTTCGATATGGAGAAAATCCTTGCTCGCAAGTTTTCTCCTTTTAATTTTTCTGCTATTCCTGGTTTTCCTAATGTTGTCCCCTCTCCGAATGAATGGGGCGATTATTTTCCCATATTTGGAAAATGTGAAGAGGACAACCCTGCTCAGCACCTCAGTGAGTTTCACGAACTCATGCGTCAGTGGGAGATACATCATGAAGATGTATTACTGAAGATGTTCATGTTCTCGTTAGCAAGGGATGCACATAGATGGTATCATTCTTTACCCCCTGCTAGCATTTTTTCACTCAGTGAGTTCCATGCAACTTTCACCACTTACTGTCAGAAGTTGTATCCCTCTGAGTTGATTTTTCATAACTGTTGTGAGGGATACTACAACAAATGTATACAAGATAGAGCCATTTTTTATGAAGGCTATGAGGATGGTCCTGATGACCTGGATCAGGAATCAGTCCTTTCTCCTCCCCATTCTTCTGCTTCGGGCGAAGTTATGGAGCTGGTAAAATCTATCAATGCCAGACTTGATAGGTGGGAAGCTGAG
>JZKD02S2336409.1:197221-215133 GCA_000966675.3 Picea glauca
ACAACCATCAAAGTAAACACATTAACACAACAAAATGATAAAGGAGTTCACCCCTCTCTTGGGCTACATCTCTTGGTCCAGCTTCCAATGGATCATTTTCATTAATGCTCAAAGTTTCAAAATCAGTGCTTTACAATGCTCAGAATGAGAAATAGATGGCTTCAATGGCTCCAGAACGTCCAAAAACCCCTAGTTGGGCTCTTCCTGCACCTGGTTTGGCCAAAAACTAAGTTGGAATCACTCCCTAGAAGTTTCTCCCAATTCTTTGTTGTCTTTGCTTGCCAAAATGCACCCAGAATGACTGAACCTAGCCTTTGTGTGTTTTTCATGCCAAAAACTCATCACGTATGTGCATCTCGCAAAAAGTGGCATTTTGTCACATTGTTTGAGGCATAAGCGCCTAAAAGGGCGGAGTTGTCGATCGCATGGGTGCCATATGGCCATGTCCCAGCGCCTAGTCCGAACCCGTGCTTGTTAACTGACCGTTGATCCCGCGACAAGTGGCAGACCATTGGAACACGCGATATCTCTCGCACACGACGTTTGTTTGAACCCGTTCCAGTTGCATTGGGATCATGAGGACGAGGCCTGCACACGAGTCCGTTTTGAAGCAATTATGAGCACTTTGATTTTTGATCATATTTTGATCCCCTGGATCAATTGGAGATGATAAAATAGGAAATACGTTGGATCACTTTTTGATATCTGGACTATTTTTAGAGGAAGCCATCAAAATTAGGCAATTGGTTATTAGAGGGGGTGATTTAGACCATTATCTTTTTGTCCTTGAACTGGCTCCTTCCTAGTAGAAACTTCTCAATCCTTTTAAACTAAATCTTGAGTGGCTTAAGGAAGAGGAGTATGTTTCAAGAATTAAGGAGGCTTGGATTCATTATGATGGAACCTTTAGAGAGTCAGTTGCTATACAATTTTTACAAAATCTTAAAAGATCTCAATAAGCCTCCATCGAGTGGGTCAAAATTAAGAAGAATAAGGATGAAAGGGTTCTGAAGGAGGTGGAAGAAAAGATAGAATCTTTATATTGTAGAGAAGGTTTTTCATTATTTATCTAAATCCCACAAATCAAAGGTCTATGGGTTGGAATAAAAGAGGTCCTTTCTCTTGGAAAAAGAGAAAACTTGGAGATTGAAAAGTAGTGCATTGTGGCTTTAGGCTAGAGATGAAAACACTAATTTTTTTCATCGTCATGCAAATTTCAAAAATAATTTTAACATCGTGTGGAAGATTGAAGAACCATATGGCTTTGTGGCTTGAAGTTTCAAGTATATAGCATAGGAGGGAGTTAACTATTTTTGCTCCATATACAAGGCTAAGAGGAGAGAAATAATAGCAAAGGTTTTGAGATTATCCAATTTCTTTCCCAACATTGTTAACCCTAGTGATAATCAAAACCTGATGGAGGAATTGGATGGGGAAGAATTACTTTCAGTTTTTCAAAGCTTCCAAAAAGATAAAAGTTTTGGGATGTTTTGATTTTATTGAAGGTCATCTGAGGATGGTTATTGAGGAATCCTGATCCACTGGGAAAATATTGGCCACATTCAATAATACTTTTATTGCATTGATTGCAAAGTCTGATAATCCTTCATCCTTTGACAAACTCAAACCCATTTCCTTTTGTAATTGCATTTAAAAAAATCATTTCAAAGATAATGGCGAGGAGATTAAAGGTAAACTTATTTAACCATATCTCTAGTGAACAATTTGGTTTTCTAGAAGGGAGACAAATCCATGAGGTAGTGGGAATAGCCCAAGAAGGTTCACACTCAATAAAAAAAAAAAATCAAGGAAATGGGGGTTAAGGTTGACCACTCCAAGGCATATGAAAGAGCCCACTCGCTCTACTTGTGGTTAATGCTTATACATTTGGGTTTCAATGCATAGTTTTTTAAATAGGTGATGAATTGTGTTACATCAGTTTCTTTCTCTAACCTTATAAATGGGTTAGCAACCCCTTTCTACAGGCCAAAAAGGGGATTAACATAGGATCTCCCCCTTTCTCCTCTCTTATTCCTTATAGTTGTAGGACTTAGTAAATCCCTTAAGGAAGTCCTCGAGATTGGCATTTTCAAGGGTATCAAAGTTGCAAATTCCTGCTCGTTGTCTTATCTTCTCTTTGTTGACGATATCCTAATATTTTGTGATGGTACTAGGTAGGGTGTTGACACGGTCAAAGAAATTATATATTTATTTTGTTTGGCTACAAGTATGCAAATAAATGTAAAAAAATAAACCATATCCTTATGTGGTATATTAGTTGTAGATCAAGGATAGTTTTCACATTTGTTTGCTTATCAATTGTCTAATGTGGAGAGAGGTATGAAGTATTTGAGTTTCCAACTTAAGCCAACTGATTATCTAAGTAGAGATTAGCAATGGTTGATTTCAAAGGTGGAAAAAAAGTTAAATATGTGGTGCAACAGATGGTTGTTTAGAGGTGGTTGCTTGGTATTAGTCAAATGTATCCGACAAGCCATTCCAATTTATTGGATGTCTTTATCATGGATCCCTAAAGGGGTTTTGGAGGATATCATAAGGTTGTGGTGTATATTTATTTGGTTTGGATGTAAATATAGGAAGACCATTCCTCTAGTCAGTTGGAAAAAAATAACAATGTCAAAAGCACATGGGGGTTGGGGACTAAAGAATATTTTATTATTCTCTAAGGTTTTCGTTGCAAAATGTGTGTGGAGGTTGGTATAAGGCATAAGATTATGGGCATGGTTGGTAAGAGAGAAATATATTTCTCTAATTTATGTGGATAGTTGGATAAGGAATCTGATCAAGAGCTTAAACAATGTTTCCATTATTTGGAAAGTTATGATATTATCCTTCCCCTTGATAGGCAATTGGCTTGTTTGGCTTGTGGGTAGGGGTACAAAAGTTCAAATTGGGTTGGATCCTTGTATTGTGCTATAAATTTATTTGGTTTGGATGTAAAGATAGGAAAGGAATTCCTCTAGTCAGTTGGAAAAAGATAACAATGTCAAAAGAACATGGGGTTTGGGGACTAAAGAATATCTTATTATTCTCTAAGGTTTTCGTTGCAAAATGTGTGTGGAGGTTGGTACAAGGCATAAGATTATGGGCACATGTGGTAAGAAATATATTGTTCCATTTTATGTGGATATTTGGATAAGGAATCTGGTCAAGATCTTAAACAATGTTTCCATTATTTGGGAAGTTGTGATATTAGCCTTCCCCTTGATAGGCAATGGTGTGTTTAGCTTTTGGGTGGGGATACAAAAGTGCAAATTGGGTTGGATCCTTGTATTCGCTGAAAATAATTATAGGCTTCCACAACACATTATTCTTTATATGAGGAACATAGGTATTTTCAATTTGTCTCAGCTAGTTGACATGTATAGAACTACTTTCTAGCATCAAGAATGGCTCACCTAAACAGATCTTGGTTTGAGGGAAGAAGATGCAGTGGACCAAGAAATATATATAGGAAGTCTTAGATCAAGCTTTGTTAGATTGAAGGATGAGGAAGATATGTTGGTCTATTCTTTGAATTTGCAAGGATTTATACTCCTAGGGAAGGCTACAAGGCTCTAGCAACAATCAACACAACTCCTACCAATTGGTGGTGGAAAAAGGGATGGAGGTTCAAATGTTCATAAGTCATGAATATTTATGTGGATTTTATTAAATAATAAATTTATCACCTAAGATATTCTCCAAAAAAGGAATACACATGGTCTACAATGGTGTAGTTTATGCAAGGCAAATGAGGAAAGAAATTTCCATCTAATAATGTCTTTCCCTTATGCTCAACAACATGGCCAAAAGTGGAAGCTATTACAGGTTTGAGAAATGCTTGGGTTGAGGATTCCATTGAGTATAAACCCTACTACAAAGAATTTTAGAGCTCTCCCATTAATTGTGGCATGGGGAATTTGGTTGGCAAGGAATGCATAAGTATTTGAGGAGAAGCTTACTCTTCATCTTCATTGTGCCACTCAAGGATTAGATATTGTTAGTTCTTTTGTTCAAATTAAGGTTAATAAGATTCCAAGACATATTGTAACAAAAGTTATCAATGGAAGTAGGCCATGGGCATACATTGATGGAGCTTCCCATGGGGATGCTCCTCGAGGAACTCTTTGTATTTCATATTCTCACAACATAAGGTTTAAGGTTGGGTTGGGTCTTACTTCCAACAATTTCTCAAAACTCATGGCTTTAAAACTTATCTTGTCTCTGGCTTTAAAACATGGTTCAACTCACTTACAAGTCTTCAAATATTCTCTTATTCTTATAAAATGGATTTGAAGGAGTTTGTTCCTAGGAAATTTACTTCATAGTTGTTATTTGATGAGATTTGGGCTCTCTAGTGAGTGTTATCCACTATTCTTATGATCATATATTTAGGGAGAGGAACATGATGGCTAATGGATTATCAAAGGATGGCCATGTTCTTGCAAGAGATGTATGGTTGGTTTTGGAAAACCAAGTTGGTTGTTACTCTTGAATATTCTCATGATCCATTTTTACAAGTTATTTATGATTATGTTATAGTGGGATGTAGATGTACTATTTTGTGGTTGTATGTATAATGTGGACAATTCTAGGTTATTTTTTCTATGGAACTATTGATCTCTGATTATACTACATATTGATATTTGCTCATAATTTTTTTGAGAAAAAACTGTTGATTTTTTTTTCCAGATATATTAAAATAAAATTACAATTTTTGTTTTCAAGGAAAAAGAAATACTTTAATTTTAAAAGTAAATTTATAATATTTTGATGATTAAAAACAAAATTATAAAATTTTGATGATTAAAAACAAAATTATAAAAATAGATTTGGAAAGACTTTTCATCATTGTCTTTTAATGGTTAAGAACATGTGTTTCCTCTTAAGAGGTCACAAGTTCAAATCCAGAGGGGGTAAGGTATGTATAGGGTATGTATACCTTTGTAGACTTTACTAGTCAAATCGTTGGGCTGAGGGGGGTCCCTTGTCCCACAAACAAGGGGGTCTTATACACCAATTTGGTGTGTTGGCTTGGCCGTGATCTTAAAAATAGATTATAATTTGTCTAATCTATCTTTATCTAAAAAAAGTTGTAAAAAAAGATTTGATAACTAGTAAGGTAAATAGCAAGAATTTGATTAATTTAAAATGATGTAATTTTTTTTATAAAAAAAAACTTAAAATTGAAAATAAAATGTCTTATTTCTTATGTCATAGTGAAAATATCAAAAATAAAATAAAATTATAATTAAAGATTAAAGACTAAGATAACTAGTTCTAAAATGTGCTTTATAAATAAAATGTAATATACTTATAGTGATATAAATAAATAAAAGACTTATCATCATTAATATATTTTGATTTGCCATATATAAATATATATATTATTTTGTAATTGAAAAGAAAAGTTGGTTAGATGAAAGCGAAATGAGTCCATTAAATTTGAGATCATAATTACATATTTAGAATAATAATTACTTAACATTTAAATAAAGTACATTTATATTATATTAATTATTAAATTATTTTTACATTATTAAATTTTAATAATGCATGTTATTTTATTATTCTTATCATTAATGTTATCATTGTTAAGATTAATTTAGATTTATAAATTTAAAAAAAATGATAAAAAATATTTTTTTATTAATTTAAATTCAATAAAAATAAATTATTTTATAAAAATTGAAGGAAAAAATTATATGTAAGCCGTTAAGCTATATATATCTTCTATATACTGAACTTCCAGTCCCCGGCATTATTTTAGGCAGGAAAGAGCTGAAGAGTCCAATTCTGAACTGCACCATTATTGGAAAGATAAGGCTCTCACAAAACTACTTGAAAGGGCTTCGGATTATGTGCTCCAGTCAGATATGGGACCTACTTATGTGCATTGGAGGCATGTAGTTTTACTATGGTAAGCTTTGGGGCGTGCAATTTACATCGGTGGTGGGTTTGGAACAATGATAATAAATTTCTATAGCACATGGCACATGGGTAGCATTGCGGTTTTCGAGTAGGAAAGGATTTGGTTTTATTATTTGTTGCTGTATTGCTGGCCTCCTGTAACTGTAAATTATGGATAACTTTCATGTAAGAAATACTGTGTAAGTTTAGGGTTTTCGTGTTAATGAAGTATATTTAAAAATTTGATTAACATTGACAGATGTCCTTAAGCAACTCTTATGAAAAAGATACCCATTACAGATCTTAAGCAGCTTTGATGAAACACAGAAACCCTCAATGATTACTTCGTAGTGGAAGATAGCAGAGTTATAAAGTAAATAGTGTAAAGAGTTTCACACCTAAAAAAAATCCCAAGTCTTGATCAAGGTTTTATTCCTTGATTATTGATAGCAAGATTTTTTTGTTTTTGTCAACATTAAATGTCGGGGAAACTCATTAATACTTCTTCACTTTGTGAATGGTATAGGTTAAATCACAGTCCTAGGGACACTAGGTTTGAACTCGTGACCTCTCCTAGTATCAAAAGATTATCCCATGAAACTTAATATATAATAGCAGAGTTATAAAGTAAATAGTGTAACGAGTTTTACACCAAAAAACTCTTGAGTCTTGTTTAAGGTTCCATTCCTTGATTTCTGAGACAGATAACAGAGTTATAAAGTAAATAGTGTAAGGAGTTTCAAAACTCAAAAAATCTTAATTCTTGTTTAAGGTTCCATTCCTTGATTTCTGAGACAGAGCAGTTGAAGAGTTCTTCGAAGTGGAAGATAGCAGAGTTATAAGTAAATAGTGTAAAGAGTTCCACACCTAAAAAAAATAATCAAAGTCTTGTTTAAGGTTCCATTCCTTGATTTCTGAGACAGAGCAGTTCCTTGATTTCTGAGACAGAGCAGTTGAAGGGTCAACTGTGGAACCAAATTTTTTTTTAATGTTGAACAGGTACCATTTATTATCACCGGCCTCATGTTGGCAAGGAATATTAAAAGTTTGGATTGTAACCTATCTATTTATTTAATGTTTCTACTTCTCATAAAAAGCTTTAAAGGCCTGGAACATGAATGGAAATGGTAGAACTTATTTAATTATTTAATGTTTCTATTTCTCATAAAAAGCTTTAAAGTCCTAGAATATGAATGCAAATGGTAGAACTCACAAGAAATTAGTGAATTAATTAATATAGGAACTTATTTAATTATTTAATGTTTCTATTTCTCATAAAAAGCTTTAAAGTCATAGAATATGAATGCAAATGGTAGAACTCTCAAGAAATTAGTAAATTAATTAATATAGGAAGTGGAAGGAAATAAATAAAGGCAGATTCTATTTATAGAACCCCATAGGGACTGCATAGCTTTGATATTTCTATTTCTGGGCAGACAATCATGGCAACGATAAACATTGTTTATTCCAAACTGAATGAATTCAGGCCAAACACTAAACAGACCAAACACTAAACATTGTTTGTTCCAAAGTGATGAATTGACAATTGACAATAACGTGCATGTGACATGAGACATTAACCCTGAATAGCAGGGCAAAGGCTAGTGGTTACCAAGCGTCCCTTTCATCATCTCAAAGGGCAAAGTGCAGATTTGGGTGAGAATGTGGGTGTTTAATAAGTGAAGAGTTTTTTTCACTAACTCAAAATCCAAGTTTATTTCGTAGATCTTAATATAAAATATTAAAAAAAACAATGATGAAAAATCCCTACTTCACTATTGCCCAGTCTACACTTTACCAAATCTCCACATATTTGAATCCTAAAACTATCCTTTTTAAATCTAGTATTAATATCATCATCTCAAAATGCTGTATCAAAATTTCCAAATTTCTCTCAGTCTATCTGGCATGTACATTCACTAAAATCAATATCATCATCTCAAAATACAGTATCAAAATTAACAAAAACAACGCATCATCATGTTCCAAACTTTTTATCAATTTGTCTGGCATGTACATTCACTAAGCTATGGGACTAATGGGAATTCTCATATATTACCACAACTATAATTAAAATGTGGAGAGCTAGAATCATAGAAGAGTTCCATCGAATCAAATCTATATTATTAAAAGTACAATCTCAAGGTGAAAGAGTTTCTCTACGCTGTGTATGTGGAGTCACATCAATAAAAAATTCCCTTATTGTCAAATTGGAATCTAAAATCTCTATCAATATAATTTCAATTTGATAATCTCAAAACAAGAGAAACATAGATTCCACTAATAGATTCAATATCTGGAGAACATACCAATCTCTTAGCAAAATCACAGAGAACATAACACAGACATAGATTAGATTCAACAGTAAAACTGCTAATGAGAATTAAGAAGTGTCCTTGGGGATGCCAAAAACACCAGAATGGAGCCCTCCGCATGCAAGAGAGAACAGAAACAATGAAGGGCGGAGCTTCCTTCAACATCTGTATCTAGTATGAATGAAGCTGAAATATATGCAAATAATGTATTTGCAAATAAATACCAGCGTGCTGATGCTAAGAGAAAAGCAATGGAGCAAGGCCTCTATAAGAAGAGACAAAAATTATGGAAAATCAAGAGCCTCTTTGACATGTACATCTTATAGGAAAGTAGTTTAAATTTGACTATGACCTTCGAGAAGGGTTCTGAAAGAAGCAAATGAAGTATTGCTAAACAAAAAGAAAATGTCCTCCCTCTATAATGATCTCCGTTGTATAACCAAAGCAAGCTATCAACATTCTTGGAAATTTAGTTGAAAGGTCTTATATATTTTTCTAACAAAATTCACAGAGATGAAAATTCACAGAGATGGAGAGATGGGTAAGAAGACCAATAAGAATAAGAATAAGAATTATAATCATAATTCGAATAAGTAAAAAGGTATTAAAGAATTTGTTCAACTAATTGTTGCCAATGTTGTTGTGCATTTGGTTAATTTTGTGCCAGGCTCCAGCATGTGCTTGATTTCAATTCCCCTGATTTAAGAACACTAATTTATGCCAACGGGTTTACTAAGCATGTCATTTTCCCATAATATTTTCCTTAAAAAAAATTGTAAAAAGTAATTAAAAAAAACCCATAAAGATAAGCAACGAAATGCTCTTTCATTACTTCTGCATAGTTAGTTAGAGTGCAATACTAGACTGTTTCAGTACTCACATAGTTAGAGTGCAATACTAGAAGATATCAGATTGTCACAGACGGAATCCATAAATTCTATTAATTTCTCTGTACATTCGAAATGAACAAATGCATAAATTCCACTGTTCAAGGTAGAACTCATAGCACCCATCAATCTCTCTGCGATTTGAGAGAGACAAAACAGTAACACAAATCCCAAACCATTGCCATAATTAGAATCCAAAGCCTCTATCAAACACTCTGCAGGATTGAGAGCTATTCAATGAGAAGCAAATCTCAACATTGAAACCATGCATATGCAACTGCGGATAATAGTGCTTATGGATGCCAAAAGCAACAGACTAATGTGCACACTCTGGAAACAAAGAGAGAACAGAGCATTGAAAGAATTAAGAGAAGGGAGAGAGAAACGATAACAGCTGACAGTGACTTAGGAACTTCCTTCAATATCTACATTTGGTAGGACTAAGATGCAAATATGTGCCAATGTATTTGAGCTTGATGAGCAAACACTTGTTGATCCTCAGAGGAAAGAAACAGCTGCCGGGTAATTTAGGGAGGAACAAAAAAAAAGAGGTGTCATTCAAGAACTTTCTTTGCATTTACATCTGTGCATTGACTGAACAATGACAGAGAAGAAAATATGGGATCAGACTTGTTGATCAGGAAGTTCTTCAACATTTACATCTACCAGTGAAAAGCTGTCAAGTTCTGTATCCTCATCATCCTTTTGAAGCTCTCTAAACATGGCCAATACTTGAATCATAGTAGGTCTACGCCAGGGACGATCATCTAAGCATTCACAAGCAATTCTGAGATGTTGAAGTAGATCCACTTCCAAGCTCGGATCTTTCATCATGTCTGGATCAAAAACATCTGAGATTTTCAATTTGGCATGTTGTTTGACCCATCCAACCAGATTATTGTCTCCAAAGTCTACAGAATCGGTAGGCTGTTTCCCTGTGAGAAGCTCTAACAAGATTACTCCATAGCTGTAAACATCGCCCTTTGTTGTGCATCTAAAACTCTGGTAATACTCTGGAGGAACATATCCTGGTGTGCCTGCAAGTGTACTGACACTCAGATGGGTGTCCATTGCATTCATAAGCCTTGCCATTCCAAAATCTGAAACTCTCGCTTCGAGATTTTCGTCCAGAAGGACATTGCTTGATTTCATGTCTCTGTGTATAATGTGAGGAATGCAACTATGGTGAAGAAAAGCCAAACCTCTAGCTGCCCCAATTGCAATCTTCTTCCTTGCAGGCCAATCAAGTTTAATGCCTCCTTTCATCTGATTATGTAAGACAGTGTCCAAGCTTCCCCAACGCATATATTCGTAGACAAGTAGTCTCTCTTCTCCAATTTTGCAGTAGCCAAGCAGAGGAACCAGATTCCGGTGTTTGATTTTACCAATAGTTTCCATTTCTGCTGTGAATTCCCGATCTCCTTGTCCACTTACATGAATAAGTTTCTTGATTGCCACAACAGTTCCATCTTTCAGCTGGGCTTTGTACACATCCCCAAATCCTCCCGATCCAATCAAACTATCTGCATTGAACCCATTTGTAGCTTCAAGCAAATGAGCAAAAGTAAGCTTCCTAAGTGGTTTTTCAAAGGTTGCAACATTGATACTGAGTGGTTCTAGTACACCTGTAATCTTCCAGCTCCCATTCATTGAATTAGGCAAACTTTCCATGTATACTTCTCGTAAATCCTCTTTTTTCTTGTGCTTTCTGCTTTCAATTACCACCACTATCAAGCAAAATATACAAAAAATTGAAGCGAGAAACCCCGTGGCTACACTTGCTGCCAAAGAAGCCTGCTTTCTGTGAGGTTTTGAATGCTCAGAGTCTGCAGAATTTGTCCCTTCATTTAATGAACAAGACGGAAGAGGCACTCCACACAGACCTGAGTTATTTTCATATCTTGAAGCAGGAAATGTGGAAAGTTGACCAGATAAAGGGATTGAGCCCGTGAGATTATTGTTGGAAACATCGAGGTCTGCCATGAAAGATAGCCCGGATAAGGATGGTGGTATAAATCCTTGCAAATTGTTATGAGACAAATCTAAAAGGCCCACCAACTTAGCTCCTCCCAAGCTGGATGGAATATTACCAGTGAGATTATTATGCCCAAGATTCAATACTTGTAAATAATACATAGAACCAATCCCATCAGGAATGGTTCCTGAAAGGAAATTGTATGAGAGATCGAGAAAAATCAGAGTCCCATTTTCTTTAAACTGATACATTGTAGTTCCCATGTAGACTCGGGTGAATTGACAAGAATGCAACGCGGGCACTCTAGAAATCTGTTCAGGACGAATCCCTGCGAATTCTACAAGACCCCCAGCCCCTCTACAAGCAGTTCCCCCTTCATTCCTCACAAATGCATACATCTTACCTGACACGCTTCCGGCCCAAATTTTTCCAGAGAGCTTTGATAGCTCACCAGGAATACTGCCTTCCAGCTTATTGCTGTTCAAATCTATCCATACCAAGCTTTTACAGTCCCCAAGCTGTGGAGGAATGGTGCCAGATAAAGAATTTTTTCCCAGCTGTAATATTGCAAGCCTCTCAAGCTTACCAATCCAGGATGGGATAGTACCTGTCAACTTATTGTTTGAAAGAGAAAGCCATACAAGATTGGTGCAATTTTTTAGACTAGTGGGGATATTACCTGTGATGAAATTATTGTCAAGGATCAGATTCTCTAGGCTCTGGCTATTTGAAAGCTCATCTGGAATTACCCCCTCAAGCTTGTTCAACCACATAACCAAATCCTGAAGATACTGAAGAGACCCAAGCGATGCTGGAATAGTCCCCGAAAGATAGTTGAAACTCAAATCAAGGGACCTCATCTTGATGCAGTCTGCAAGTTCTACAGGGACTGAACCCGTTAACATGTTGTCTTGCAGATAGAGCCTCTGCAGAGAAGGCGGAGAGAGCGATTTACAAAAAGAACTTGGGATTGTTCCATTGAGATGATTGGAACTAAGGTCTAAAACTTCCAAATTTGGGAATTTTGCAATCGAAACAGGCAGAGCTCCACTGATATTGTTATATGAAAGCACCAAGTTTTTCAAAGACACCATGGTAGAAATCACATCTCCGGGAAAGGTACCGGAAAGTCCGTTATTGCTGACATTCATGGTAAGCAAAGACGAACAAGCAGAAAAAGAAGATGGTATTGTACCAGAAATTTTATTGTATGACAAATCCAGGTCTTGGAGGGTTTTGCAGGTATTACCAAGCTCTGGTGGTATAATCCCATCAAGTTTGTTATTAGAGATCAGGAGGCTCTCAATGCTATTCAAACCAACCCCTAATGAAGAGGGTATGTTTCCAACCAACTGATTAACAGACAAATTCAAACTTCTGAGCTTCTTACAGTTACCAAGAGATGGATGGACCTCACCTGTTAAGAAGTTGGAGGAGAGATCCAGCGCTGTCAGGCTCTGGCAATCCCCTAAACCAGAGAGGTTCCCTGACATGTTGTTGAAGGAGATATCCAGATACTGCAATCCACTGCATCCCTGCAATCCATCTGCTGCGAACCAACTTATTTTGTTATGTGCAAGATTCAGAGTCTGCAGTCCCTTGCAGTTACGAAACAGAGAAGACAGTACTGAATCCCCAGTGAGGCTATTGTATGAAACATCAAGCTGCGTCAGAGAGCCCAGACCAAATGAGCCTATTTCAGTGGGGTCTGTAAGCTCATTTCTGGAGAGATTTAACAGCCCTATGTTTTTACAGAGACCCACAAGATCACCAGATAGGGGACCCTGCAGCTTATTGTTGGACAAGTCCACAGTTTCGAGCACATTGCTGCAGTTTATGCCGCTGATACTACTGTAAGACATATTCCCATGGAAAGCATTGGACTTCAGCAGCAGAGTCTTAATCTTCTCGAGCCCGAAGAGCGAAAACACGGAGGAAAAATTACATTCCAGACCAAAATTGCTGAGATCGACCTGGGAAACTCTGTAGTCAGTACACGCAACTCCATTCCAGGTGCATGGATTTTGGCTCCTAATTAACCAGTCCTGGAGTCTATTATCTGGGTCACTTTCTACATAGTCTTTGAAGGCCATCAGCACTGCTGCATCACTGGATAGGCCTCGATCCGATACAGATCTGTATGAATCCACTTCGGATCCATCCTGGCCTTGTACTTCTTTTGGGCATGCAATGAATGCCACTGCTACAATCATCATGACGGCTCTCTGCAGTGGAACCAACTTGGTTGTTGTGGATGAATCCATGGATTTTGGGGCTGGACACTCAACCAAAGGCTTCTTGTTGTTGATGAAATGGAGTGCTGCAAACTGCATCTGCATCTCATTCTCTCCCCTTCTTCTTCTTCTGCTGGTACTAGTATTTTTCATTTGGGCTAGTAACTCCTGCTGGTACTTTATTTTACTCTACTGAAATACTGTACTATGATGTGTCATCATCTCCTTGCATATAACGCCTATAAATAGGGGTTAAAACAGTGGATAAACCATGTGGGGTGGGGGATTTCAGGATAATTTTAGGGTATCTTTCCCATGTAAGAGAAATGGGTGTGTTGATTTTCTAATCATTGTTCTTGTGATTGGCTCAAATCCACTCCCTTTGTGTTGTAAGTTTAGTCTGTATTGGTGGTTTACAAAGTTTAGATCTTCGTAGGCGATAACAATCCTCCACATAAAGCGAATCCCAGCGACTAGAAAAGCCCATTAATTCGCATACGTAGGACAATTGGTTCATATCCTCGTAAAGTAAATGGTAAAAAATCACACGTGAGGTAAGCTGGTGCAAGGGAAAACTCATTGCAATAGTATATATACAATATATATAGAAATTTATTCCCTCAGTCCCATTAAAGTTGTAGTCACAAAACATGTTAATGGATAAAATGGACAAAAAGAACTTTCGTAAGACCTAATGCAGAGACTCTTTGTTCCTTGCATTTTACTTCGTGTTCCTATTAGGAAAAAGGTCATATTGTACTATAAAATTAATAATAGTGGGTATTTTGTCTAATGTCATAGTCAAATATTTATATTTACATTCAAATGTAAAATATTTGTTTTTTATTAATATGTTTTTACTTAGTAGGTAAAAACAAGATGTTGTTAATATTGTGATATTGATTTTTTTATCAATATGTTTTTACTTGGTAGGTAAAAACAAGGTGTGGTTAATATTGTGAGTTTATTTGGTAGGTAAAAACAAGGTGTTGTTAATATTGTGATATTATTTTTTTTATCATAAGTTTATTTGAGAGGTAAGATGTTGTTAATATTTTTATCAGAGTTCAATTTTTTATAGTGATATATTTACTATTTGTGAGTTGTTTATGCCGTGTACTTATGTTTGTATCTATAGTTAGGGGATCAAGTGGAGAGTAGATATCCTTATTGATAGTTTATAGCTTCAAGTGCATAGTATATATCCTCATGGATAGTTTATAGAAGTTTAATTTGAATGTTGAACATTTTACTCTTTGTGAGATGTTTGTGCTTGTACTTATGTTTGTAKTTATAGTTAGRATCAAGTGTAGAGTAGATATAGTGATTSATGGCTTATAGTCATTTAATTTGAATGTTGAACATTGGATCTAGTAAGTATAATATTTCCATATTGGGGAAGAGTGAGCTTCTCGCATCAAGATAAAAAGGAATTAGTAAAGAAARATGTGTGTTTTATTTTCCAAGGGATTGTAATACTAATGAATTTGTTGTATTGAGATAAAATGAAACTAATTGAAAAAATGTGTGTGTGTTGAATAATGAAAGTGGATTCCTCTTTGAATGCATTGGTTCAATGTTTCGTTAAGGATATATATCCATTAGTAAAATGATTGATATTCAATTCTTCAATTGGTGTATTTATGTGCCTTGACAACAAGTCTTACAAAACCAATGAAAGTGAGTGTTTTGTCAAACACCTTAGTTTGATATTTTGGTTAAGGATTTGTAATCATTAGTAAAAGGCTTTGTATTCAATTATCCAAGCAACGTATATACATGTGTTGTGACAACACCATAATGTCCTATAAAAATCATAAATTTGGATGCTTTGTCAAATGCCATGGTTAGTGTTCTGGTTAAGGAGTCACTTCCATTAGTAAAAGGCTTTATGTTCGATTCTCCAAGTGGTGTATCCATGTGTTGTGACAACAACATATTGTGCAAAAACACTAATGAAAATGGGTACATTGCCAAACACGTTTTAGTTTAAGATCCATATCAATTAGGAAAAGTTTGTTTTTGATTCTCCAAGCAATGTATCATGTGTCATGACAACTATTGTTCTACAAAACCAATGAAATCACAAAAATACTGTATTTTCCCACAAAATTAATAAAAGTGGGTATCTTGTCAAATGTTTTGATCCAATTTTTTGGTTAAAGATTTGTATTCATTAATAAAATAAAAGGTTTCATATTTATAATAAGTCTTGAGAAATTGTAATATATTTAATATGTTAGAGAGAGAAATTAAATTTTAACTCTTATGATTATTGATAAGAAATGTTTTTATGAAGAAATGAAATTGTAAAACTAATTAAACATTCAACTTTTTTAATGCAATTTTTGTATCTCATATTATAAGTTCTTTTAATTAATGAAAACTTTAACCTTAAAACTTTATCTTTAAAGATTTTCACCCATTTAACTTTCACCTGTGTTTAAAGATTTTCACTATTTTAAACTATTTTAGATTATAAAATTTTAAAAATATGAATAAGTTAAAGTGTAATTCGATCTTAAAAAAATAAAAAGACTTAAATTTATATAATACATTATAAATAATTAAAATTTAATTATTTTAAAATATTTTAAATTATAAAATTTCAAAAATTATTATATAAATTTAAATTTAATTATTTTAAAATATCAAAATATTTTAGATTATAAAATTTCAAAAATATGAATCGGTTAAAGTGTAACTCTATGTTAAATAATTGAAAAACTTAAATTTATGTAATATATTATAAATAATTTAAATTTAGTTTTCTACATATTTATCTTAATTTATATAAGAAAATTTTGGAGCCTTGTCTTGTTTAAGTGAGAGGGGGAGTGGTAGTCAAACCTTGGCCTAATATAACCTTGACCTATGGGATCCACGCCTGTCCGTGTGACTTGACCCTTTGTTTGTACATGGGGTTAGCAAGTTGTCCAAGAAAATTGAGGTCACATGGTGTGAGATTTGGAGGCCCATGAGGATGTGGACGTGGAATTCATTTGAACAATGTGTTGGATGGATGACTTTAACTCTTTTGTTCTCTACGAAAATGCCACTTGGGCATCAAATAATGTATGGGTACATCAAAACATGCAAACCTGACATTTAATGTGACTGACCATATAATTGAAAGAGGCGTTTGAGTTGTGCTTCAATGTGACAGGTTTGATGAGGTAACCAAAGTACTTTCATTTTTTCCAATTCAAAATATAATGTCTACATTACATTGGATAAAAGAAAATTTAATGCAAGGCCACATCATCTACAATTGATATGTGAAAAATTGTCTAGTAAAGTTTTTTAATAATTTTCATAGTTAAAATACTTTACAGAAGCAAAATTTGTAATTTTATTTACTAATTGATGTTACATTTTGAATGTCTATAAGAATTTTAATAATTAAATTTGTAATTTTATTTACTAATTGATGTTATATTTTGAATGTGTATAGGAATTCTAGGGTTGAGAAACTCTAATATATCAAAAATTATATATTTGTTATATTGTTTTTGAGAGTATATAGTGTTTGTTTGGCTTTGAGAGTTATATTAGTTTCCTTTGCCTTAAAAGTTAGGTAAGAAACTTAATGTTACACATAAAAAAAATAAAATGTTTTATTTTTTAATATAAAAAAATAATGTATTTTTTTAATATTTCATTGATTGATGAGTTTGAAGCATTATTGGAGTTTTCACGCAATTTAATAATTTAAATTAATTTGACACTTAATATTATGTTCCACTGATATCTTTGAGGTTGGTAAAATTAATGTTTTATCATCCTCCTACTGATATGCTTATGGATTGTTGTTGATATGCTTATGGACTACTACAACCATTGCATTGTGATTTAGCTCAAGTCTCCATCATACACAGAGGATTTCACACATAAATCGCCACGATCTCCTACCCTCTCCTCGTTGACAACTTCAAGACATCCACATTCTCCCTTTGTGGAACGTCTATCATCATCAACTGTCTTGTGACTTTGTTGTGAACATTTGAAGTCTTATTCTGAGAGTGGCGGCGAAGTTGTTGGAAACATCACCTTAGTATTTAATCCAATGTTATACCATTATGTAAATTCCTTGATCAATGATGCAATGGAGGCTCTGATCAATGATGTAGTCAAGGCAGTTCTGATCAATGATGCAGTCGAGCCTTTGAGGCTCTGTATCACTACCTAGCCATCTCATCACTACCTAACCATATTCTCACTACCTAACCACCTCCTTGCATGTTATCACAGAAGCACCTAAAGCATGCAAAGGCAATTAGGTAGGGTTGTTTTCAACATCTCCTAGCCAACAAATATTGATGCAAGGTGGTGCTCCCCCATAGTGGGTAGGGAGTGATGGGATTTCTAGGTTTATTGTTGTCAGGGATGAACTACTCCCTAAGACGCCAAGAGACGGACCAACGGACCAACTATAAAAACTAATGGAACCTCTCAATCTCAAACTACAGTCGATCCCACCATGACCCCTACTCCCAAGTAAGTACTTATTATACTTGTAGTGTTCTATACAAAATTTTAAATCTTACTACTATGAATTGGTCTAGTAACAACAAAACACATTTACATT
>JZKD02S2336409.1:217758-253734 GCA_000966675.3 Picea glauca
ATCAAATTTCTTAATGTTATTAAATTTCGATGAGTTTCATTTTATATAACAATTTAATTAAAAATCTACATCTACTAAAAAAGGACACTTAAAAATCCAACCATACTAAAAGTTGTTGTGATATATCTATTTTTTTTTCTCTCTCTCATGAATTCAAACCCTACTCAAAGTAATTCATACTTTTCATTTTTTATAAATTTATATTTTTTTATTTTTTATGAATTCAAATCCTATTGAGTGAACTCTTCTTTGTTTTATGTTATGTTAGTTTTATATGTATTTTGGTAATTATTTAGGATTTTCTAATAAAATGTGGTAAATTCTTCTCGCTTTTATATATTATAAGTTTAGTGTTGTTAATAGGGTCTAGTTTAAGTAGTTGGAATGAATGAGTATTATTTTTCTCAATTAAATTATATTATTTCTAATGACATATAAAAGAATTTGGTTAATTCTAACATCTTCAAAATGAAGAAAAATACTCAATTTTTTTTTTAAATATATATTTCATTTTTTTTTTTAAATAAATTTAGTTCAAGTAATTACAAGAAAATTGTTATCTTCCTTATCTTAAACCAAATCTCACATTAAAACATGATACTCTTCATAAATCATTTATTGAATATTTATTAAATATCATAATTATCATAATGATAATATTAAGAATAATAAACAATACTAACATCAATTAAAAACAAAATTGACTAATTTTTTTTTTCCTTACATGGGACTCATGTAATCATGCTTATGCCAAAAGCATACTTTATTACTTTTAAAAAGGTTTTTATACTCTCTTTTTGTTGCATGTTTTACCTAATCTCATTTAAGGTTGGTGGGAACTTTGGAATTTTTTTTATAAGAATCTTATGGAATGCATATGAGGCAAAGGGAATGAGCATTCAATAAAATACCAAAAGTGGCGTTCTCGTGCATAGATCCAATATGGGGATGCATAATGGGATTGTTGTATAGATCCAATGTGGGGAATGTATAATGGGATTGTTGTATAGATCCAATGTGGGAATTAATGGGATTGTTGTTTTGTGAACATATAGGTGTGCAAATATTGCTTAAGCTTTTCCATTTAATGTCAATTATGGGAAGAATTTGGGAAGAATTTATGAGTCAAGTAGAATTTTTTTAAGTTTTATAATTGTTTAAGTTTTTTAAAAGATTTTTCATTCAATTTTAATTATAGAAGAATTTCGATATGAATTAAATAGATTTTTTTATTTAATATTAATTATGGGAAAAATTTATGAGTCAAATAGAAATTTTTTAAGTTTTATAATTGCTTAAGCTTTTTAAAAGATTTTCCATGTAATGTCAATTATGAGAAGAATTTCAATATAAATCAAATAGATTTTCCATTTAATGTTAATTATGGGTAGAATTTATGAGTAAGTAAAAAAATTCTTATGTTTTTAAAGTTTTTTTTGGATTGTAAATTTTAATTGGATTAATTATGTGAAAATTGAATAAATTTGTTTCTAGATAAATAATGTGAAATTTGGATAATTAATAGGAATTTTAAAATGTAAAAGATTATTTGACAATAAACATATGCAAAGTAGATATATTTGATGGGTTTATGTATTTAGATGAATCAATCTTAAATATTTCAAAGTTTATATAAGTAAGTATTCATTTTAAAACATGTAAACTAAGAAATCATGTGGAGACTTTTATAAGTCAATATTTTCTCATTATTTACTTGAATATATTGATGTCGAATAGTTTGAGAATAATATTTTTCCATGAGAAGGAAAACAAGATACAATGAAATAATTTTTTAATATTTAATGAATTGTGGAAAACATTGTATAGATACAATGTTTAGAATGGTGGTAGTTATTTCTAAGAACAAATGTCTTTGCTATGATTCTCGTTTGCAAAAAAAACAATCACAAGAGGTCAAAACTATTTTTTATCATTCTTGGAGTCACAATCTTCGCATATGGAGTTTGTTTTAGCTCTTCTTGGATCACTAGAATTTTTTTTACAAGATTTATGCATTTTGAAATATAGGCCCTTTTGATAGTACCAACTATTGGAATCACCAAAATCACAAAGGAAGGGCCCAAAAACTATGTTAGAAATTTAGGATCTAAAAAACTAGGTAGATTCAGGATCATTTATGAGATAATCATATATTTAAACAAACACTTAGATAATTTGTCCCCACTTGGGAAGAACCAATATCTTGATAGTTCATCAGAAGGTTTTAAAAGAAGCATTGTTGCATCTTTTCAAAAGCCCCACTGATTCATTAGGAGGTAACCAAAGATATCCTTTGGAAGGTTGTCGATGGTGCATTGGTGTTATACAATTATTTGCCATGTGATCACTTGATGGGCATCATCTAGGGGTTAGAAGTCTGAAACACTAAATTATACCAATTTTCCCTTGAGTTTACAATACCTTTGCATGGTCGTTGGTTGCCCCTTTACAGCTTGTGACTAGAAAGTTTTGGTCACTCCTTGTCCTCTTGTAAAGGGTGATTGGTCGCTCCCTGCAAGAATGCAAGGCGCGACCGGGTATGTTACTCCCTTTTTAGGATTGGTTTCATGAGATACGATTGAACCCCCAATTCTTCGTGGTTCGACCTCAAGAAACTTTCAATCTTGGGCATGGAGATCTTATCCAAACTACCCTTTGATCTTATCTCTACTATCCTATAAATAATAGGGGTCTCTCATGGGAAAAGGGGGGAGAAAGGAGAAATAAAACTTATACTAGCAGTTTGATTACAAAGCTTGGGCAAGGAACTTGCGAAAGGACTGCATCAACTTCTTTGATTGTAAGTTGTAATCCATTTGTCCATTAACATAATATGTACAATATGTTTCCCTCTACTTGGATGTTTGTGTAATTGTTATATTTCCTTCTGGAGAATTAATGTTTTCATGTGTTATGATACACTATTAGATCTATCATTAATGTATACATCATTAGTTTGATCTTGTGAAAGGTTTTTGTGTCTCTATGTGTGCAAATCTAAGCTAGTAAGAGCGAAGGGCATCTTTGTGGAAGTTAGCAGCTAAGGAGCATGCAAGGACAACCATCAAATCATCGGGTAAGCCTTCCATTCTATCTACTTGTAGATCCTTTTCGTGCATGAATTAGATCTAGGAAAATCTATTGTTTACATCTCTATTCTATCTCAGGTCTAGGAAGAGCATAAGGGAGGTAACTCCTGTAGGGTTCATTTACCCTACAACAATTGGGTCATTTCTAAATCATTCGAATGCCACTTCTTATTGCTCATTGGGGAACATTTAAAAGTATTTGATCCATATTTATGAGCGGGACGAAATGAATAATATACTGAATACAATAACATAGAGATACGGAGAACAACAACAAATATCCAGTGAACAATAACTTCTATTGAATAAATAAAATAGGCTGAAACTGTAAATCTGTAGAACTGAAAAAAACTGGCTCGAATGGTGTTAGTTATCTTTAAGAAGAGATGTGGCTGCTACATGCATTCGTCTGAACTGAATGATTACAAAGAGGCTCCATATGCATTTTTAACATTAGTCATGAATTCCAAAACCCTAGACATCCAAAAACCTAACCCTAGGAGATGAAACGCCAAAAGTTATGTGGACCCCGATGGGTAAGTTGGTACCTCAACTTCCCGAGGTCGTAAATTTTGCATACGACCTTTGTTTTAGGCCTGTGATAGCCCGCTGGAAAGGTATTTTAAAGAACTACACATTATTCCATCAAACTCTAACTTTGTCTATAGTTTGGCTGTGGAAAGCCAACAAAACATTGTTTAGGGCCCCAAAACGACCCTGAAAGTACAGAAAGATGTACCAACATGAAAATTTCCAAAATAAGCCAGTTGGACTTGGTGGGCGACCACCAATATCCACCTGGATGCTGTGTAGGGCTTCAGGATAGCCCCGAAAGTGTAGAACCCACAATTACAAAGAAATGTCATCATTACAGAGAAATGTGTTGAACTAAAAAATGTCAAGAGGAGCAAGTTGGAATAGGTGGGTGGCCACCAATATCCACCTGGATGAATCCTCCCCCCTTAGGAAGTAATGGTCTCCATTGCATTGAGTGCCCCCATCAGGTGAGGAAATTTCTGTTGAATTTGGCCCCAAGTGAGCCACTTACCTTGGTGCAGGAGTTGCCCTGCCTTGACAACCCGATAAAGCTGGATCTTCTACTGACGAGTGCCCTTGACCCATGTGTCCACTATATGATCAATGGATGATTATTACATGCAGTTAGGGTTGAGCTCTGTTGGTGTCAATTGTTCCACGATCTCCAAGGTGTCCAATAATGGTGGAAAATATGGCCAAAGGAGGTCCAGATTGAAAACTGGGTGCAAGCCAAGGAAGGGGGGAGTGTTGAGCTCAAAAGCATTGTCGCCCACAACCTTGGTGATAGTGTAAGGCCCATAGCGAAGTGGGCAAAGCTTCCGATGGGGCCCTGTAAGGAACTCTTTCTGCAAATGTAACTAGACCTTGTCTCCCACCTGAAACTTGTGTGGTACCTTGTGTTGATCATGGTACTTCTTGTACTTAGCATTGGATTTCTGCAAAATTTCATGGACCTATTAACATATGTGATGAATCCATTCGATGAATCTGGTGACATTTTCGGCCACAGACTAAACATGGGGGGATTTTGTTTGTGTGGTTGCAAAAGGTAGTGCAACATCAATGGGACCTAAGGGTTGGAATCCCAACCCCACCTAAAATGGGCTATGGACGATGGAGCTATGGAGATCCCTATTGTAGTTGTGTTGAACATAGGGAAGACTCTCATCACATGTACGCAGGTGCTTAGAGTTATACATGCGTAGGATGTGCACAATCATCTGATTGACAACCTCTATTTGGCCATTGGTTTGAGGGTGGAAGGCAATAGATTTAGTGAGATCGGTGTCCAACAATGACTAGAGACTCGACTAAATTGTGTTGAGGAACATGTTTTCCCGATCAAAGATGATGGTTTGTGGTATCCCAAAATGGACCCACGCTCGTTCGAAGAAGATCTTGGTAGTATATGTCGTTGTGATGTTGTTCTTGCAGGTTGTGAGCATGGCCATCTTCGAAAATGGATCAACCACCACAAATATGCAATCATTGCCTTTCTTGGTGGATGGAAGGCCAAACATTTAATCCATCAAAATTGATTCCCAAGGCCTCTTGGGACTAGGAAGAGAGGTGTATGGGCCTTTCTTCTTGATGGTTGGCTTGGCAATGGCACATGCAGTGCAAGATCTGATATACTTGCTGACATCCTATCGAATATTTGGCCAATAAAAATGTTTTTGTAGAATGACCACAATTTTATCCACGCCAAAATGTCCTGCCATCCGACAATAGTGAGCCTCCCAAATCATCTTTGCACGCTCACTTACAGGAACACAAAGGTGGCCCATATGGAATAATAGTCCATCCTGAATGTGAAAATCGGTGACATTCATGCCTTTACCCAAGAGATGATAGGTGGTGGCAAAGTCAAGATCTCGTTGATAAAGTTGGGGCCACTCAGATGCCTCATGCCCTCAGGAATGAAGCATGGTGGTGAGTGTAGCAACGAGAGGTCGAATGAGGCAATTAGCGACACAATTTGTGCTCCCTGTCTTATACTTGATGTTGATATGGAACTGCTACAGGTATGTGGACCGATTTTGATGGCAGTCATTCTGGAACTTCCCCTGTGTCTGTATGAACTACAGAGGCTTGTGATCAGCATGGATGATTGTATCCTTTCCTAGAATGTAATGTTTCCATTAATGACATGCTTGCACAATGGAATACATTTCCTTGTCATAGGTGGGGTATTTACGGACGGTATCTGAGAGTGTCTCACTATGGTATGCTACTGTATTACAATGTTGAGTGAGGGTTGCGCCTACAACATAGTCAATTGCATCAGTCTCAATATTGAATAGTTGTTGTAGATCGAGTAAGGAGAGAACTGGAGATGAGAACAAGCGATGCTTCAGATCATCAAATGTGCATTGTTGTGCCTTCCCCCATGTGAAATTTTCCTTGCCATCACCCTTGGTCACTTGGATGAGGGCCCATGCAATATGGGAGAATCTCAACATGAACTGTCGGTAGAAGTTGGCAAGTCCCAAGAAGCTCCGAAGCTCGATTAGCATGGTTGGGGTTGGCCAGTCATAGATGAATTGGATCTTAGTTGAATCCATATGTACCCCATGCTCATCAATAATGTAGCCCAAGTATTGGACCCTTTTCATGCCAAAGGAGCATTTTTCCAAGTTGGCATATAGCTGGCGTTGTCGCAGAGTGCTCAAAATCTGTTGAATATGTTGCATGTGCTCCTCCCAAGTTTTGTTGAAGATGAGGATGTCATATAGATATACCACCACAAAAGAGTTGGTGAAGGGTCTCAATACATCATCCATCAACCTCATGAAAGTTGTTGGTGCATTTGTTTAGCCAAAGGGCATGACCAACCATTCGAAGAGACCTTCTTTAGATTTGAAATTTGTCTTCCATACATCAGTTGGTTCGATGGGAACCTTGTGGTAGCCAGACTTTAGGTTAATCTTGATGAAGAAAATTTCCCCCTTGACTTGGTCAATAAGGTCATCAATTCGGGGAATTGGGTACCGGTTCCTGACTATGATTTTGTTTAATGCTTTGTAACCAATGTAGAGCCACCAGGTCCCATCGTTCTTCTGCACTAGTACAATTGATCTTCCACAAGGGGAGGATCTGGGTCTGATATGCCCCTTTTGAAGCAGCTCTTGAATCTGACACTTAATTTCGTCATTTTTCATCAACGAGCGATGATAGACTGGTCCATTAGGCATAGGCGCACTGGGTGTTAGATCAATTGGATGCTTGACTTAGTAGTGCATCGATACCCCGATGGGTGAGGAGACGATGTCTCTGTAGTCTTCCATGATCCCGTCCACTTGCTTCTGATGCAAAGAGAGGCTCTGTGTAGAGGTCACAGATGTGGCAATGACCTTCTTCTTACTATGAGCATGGATAAAAAAAAAGACGAACTTATCGGTCTGTGAAATAAACTTACTGCATTTCTTAGCAGAGATCAAAGAAATAACGATAGGAGACACTACCTCTGGTATCCTATACAATTATCTACCCAAAGTAATAATAACACTGCAGGGTCTAGACTCAAACACAACATGTTGCTTCCACAAATATGGTTGGCCTAAAAGAACATCACAAACTTCAAGGGGAGAAATATCACACAATACCTCGTATTTGAAGCGCTTGATGCCATAGGGCAGACGACATTGTTGGCTGACATGAGGATCTCTTCCTTGGCGAAGCCAGACGATGGTGTAGGGTTGCAGGTGTGGTGTCATCGACAGGTCCAGCCGCTTGACGACCTCTACTGAGATCAGGTTCTTCTGAATTCTATGATCGAAAATGAAATGAAGCAGAGCCCTCTTTACCCACATCTGTGAGTGAAAGAGGCATTCCCCTTCCTCTGGTTCGCTTGGATGGACTTTGGTGGTAGCAGCAGTGGCGCTGGGTTTGACATCAATAATCCGCTTCCATCCTTCTGGATTTGATTCAAAGTCAGAATCTACCTCTGACTCAAAATATTTTATCTCGACCACCATTGACTTCTTGAAGAGACATTATTAGGTGTTGTGCCAAGGGATTTTATGTTATTCACACCACTTTCCCGTGTCATTCTTCGACTTCTCATTACCCTTCTTGGGTTATGGCTTGGATTAGTTGTCCTGAGAGTGTCCATCTTTTCTCTGTCCCTTGTTGTGAGGGTTGGGGCCGCCTTTTCCCTGCTTTAGCTGTGAGGAGTTTGCATATCCAAACTCTCACCTATTTTGCTTAAATTTCTACTTGATCTTGACAACATATCTATAATTCGTACCTAATGATGCGATTTCCAAAAATTCCATTTCTGTTTGAATGTACATATGTAGAAAGTCGCGATATTTTAGCACCAGATGTCATTCAGAGTCTTTGATACCCAATTTGGTGCGCAATGTATGGAAAATATTGGTTAAATCTTCTACTGTCTAGTCCCTTTCTTGATGCAACGTGGTCCATCTTGTGTACTAGTCCTCATAGCTTCCAACAAGGTAGTAATTTTATTTAATGACATCCGTAAAGGAATCCCATGTGGGGGTGACCACAAATATTGCAGATTCCTCTATGGCCCTTTTCTTATAGTAAGTATCCCACCAGTCCTTAACATGGAACACGACCTTGAGGAGTGCAAAAGTGATATTTTCCCTATCATAAAAATTATGGACTGAAAAATACCCTTCAAGCATATTCAACCATTTATCTACAACATCTGCATCTATCAATCCTTAAATAATGGAATATCAAAATTTACATGTACCTTGAAGGGGGTTGCTTGCCCGCTTGAGGAAGATGCATCTCCTGTGGGCATCCACTGAAGGATTTGTGCAAAGTTGTCCATCATTTCATTCCTTTGTCGCACAAGGGATTCCTTGAGCAACAGTTTAAGAGGATCTCCTGCTCCATGATCTTTCTTCTTATCCCCCATGAGTTGTTTTCGGGCTTGACACGACTAATCTTGCAAAGGCTTGACTGGTTTGAGTCCCAACTTCTTGTATCCAAATCTTGTCGAGGACATGCACGGAGAAAAATAAATGAAGAGCAGAACACTCTGATATCGATGATCCATATTTATGAGCGGAACAAAATGAATAACATATCGAATAAAATAACATAGAGATACAAAGAACAACAACATATGTCCTATGAACAATACCTTCTATTGAATAAATAATATAGGCTGAAAATATAAAAATGCATAATTGAAAACAATTGGCTCGAATGGTGATAGTTATCTCTGAGAAGAGGTGTGGCTATTACACGCATCCGTCCGAGTTGAATGATTACAATGAGGCTCTAGAGGACTTTTTAACATTACTCATGAATTCCAAAACCCTAGACATCCAAAAACCTAACCGTAGGAGATGAAATGCCAAACGTTATGTGGGCCCCGATGGGTAAGTTGGTACCTCAACTTCCCAGGGTCATAACTTTTGCATATGACCTCCGTTTTATGTGTGTGATAGCCCGTTGGAAAGGTATTTTCTATAAATACACACTATGTTGTCAAACTCTAACTATATCTACAATTTAACTGTGGAAAGCCAAAAAAAACATTGTTTAGGGCCCCAGAACAACCCTAGAAGTACATAAAGATGTACTGACATGAAAATTTCCAAAATAAGCCAGTTGGACTTGGTGGGAGGCCACCAATATCCACCTAGATGCGATGTAGGGATTCAAGATAGCCCCAGAAGTGCAGAACCCACAATTACAAAGAAATGTCATCATTATAGAGAAATGTGCTAAACTAGAAATTGTTAAGAAGAGCTAGTTGGAATAGGTGGGTGGCCACCAATATCCACCCGGATTAGTATTGTTTCACTTCTTTTAGAATGCCTCAATATTTCATCAAACCGTTTCCAAATACCATCTCATGCTTCTTTGTAAGGTTCCAAATATTGCATTGGGGTGGTCTTAAAGATATTATTTTTGAGGCTCCCAACAATTCATTGGGACATCCCTTAGCATTCAAATTTAGACGTATTTTTAGATCATATTGATAATTTATTGAGCTAATATTAAAGATATTCTTTTGAACCATATTGATCTTTCATTTAGATCCTTCAAAATTTCATCATGGGTGTCTTTCGAAGACCCTCAACAGTTCATCGAGGGATTCTGAAGTTTAGATGACACATGTTTTAAACCTTCCTGATGGCTTAGTGGTTTCCCCTCTAAATTTGAATGTTGGCATTTAATGACATAATTTATGCATGATCTTTTGAAATAATTTAGAATTCATGCCCCAGGGTATTTCAAATTTAGAAAATATTGTCCATGCCTTTGAATATCTCTTCCCGTGATCAAATTCAATGCTATAAGCTTGACACCCATGGTCTATTAATATCACATAACATTCGAATGAATAATTATAAACTTTAGAATTTCTACTGAGTGAGAAGTTGAGCTACAACCAATTCTAGAGTTAGGACCCATTAACATTTGTCCAACATTTGAATGCCTTCAAAATTTTTGGATATCAAACATCCACTACACAACTTATAAAAACCTTCACTACATTTTCTAGGTAGGCATGCTAAAAAACCTTGCTATATGCATTCTTTTACATTTATTTTAATTATCCTTTGATTTTAAATATATACACGATGTTAGAGGATAGTTAGGTAGAGAGCTAGTTGACATTTCTTTGAAATAAATATCTTTTACTCCTTCTTGGTTACTAAACTATGAATTGGCGTCCCTTAATGCAAAAACCATGTGTTTCAATTTGAATCTATGAGCTCTCAATATATGTATGCTAATAACTCTGTCGAATGAGAATACCTTCTTGATCAACTTTCAAACCTTTAGAACCTATATTTCCACACCTAGCTTAGTTCAAACCCTAACTTAGACAAAACTCGCACCATTGAAAGTCTACATGTAATAGTTTTGAACCTTGAATTTGTGAACCTTTTCAAAGTAGATGTGTTTGAAATTGGGGTGCGACTCTATTTGTTTTTTTATTACATTTTTTGTGTGCCTAGGCTAAAATTTGGATCCTTAATGTTGAATGTGTTTCATATATAACCAAATCCATAATAAATTCAAATGATATGCCCATCTCAAAACATCTAACCTTTGTTCTAATTTTATCAATATGTTATGTTCTTATAATCGATGGTATCCAATACTATATTTATGTCTCCTAAGAGACATATGCTGAAGTCCAAAGAAAAAAAAAGCAAATGAAAGGAAGAGATTACATCCATGGAAGTATAGCTCAAAGAGCCCAAGAGGGAAATTTGATCAAAACATCTAGCTATTCAAGATTGTATACTTAACCTCAATGGGGTGAGCCATTTCAAATTGTTAGAGAGGATAATTAACCTCCTATACATGTACTAGCTGACCTAATAGAGGACGAGAATAAGGATGAGGATGTATGCCTCAACATTTGAAGGTCACACTTTCACAATGTCACGACTAGCCCATTGTTTTACCATGTGTTGATATGGTCATGTGGATTATTGATAATGCAAACCTAGACAATAGGATGATAGTAAAAGAGAAAGGTAGTTGTATTGCATCATTTCAATATAGACAAAGTCTAGACATGTATTATAGGTTCACAAGGAAATTCTTTTATATGACCCTAGAAAGGGTGAAAGAGTTTCGTAGATAGAAGAACTATCACAAAGTAATGGGAGAATACTAGATTGTTCAAGCAAATAGTTTAAGTCTCAATATTATGGGATTTATCTCGCCACCAATTTATGAGAACCTTACATATATGTTGTTGCATTGTTGAGTAGATTGTTTGGGGAGAAGGATTCTACCCATTTTAAAGAATCTTGGATACCTCTTATGTATACCATTGTAAAAGAGGGGTCGATATTTAATTGGGTAGTTGTACTTTATCACACTATGATGTAGGCATTGACCTGGGTTAGATATCTTACTCTTGATATTTTCATGTATTCATACCTTTTGGATATCATATGTGTTAATAATCCTTTCCCAAGGATGTGATGGGCCCAAAGCATATCAAAATCAATAGTGCAAGTTAATTGGAAGAATTTGTGGGAGCATAAATACATGAGACACTATGCATGAATATGTGTCTTTTCTTTCCTCTACTTTATGAATTGATTCTCTACAAGCCAACTCCAGGACTATCAAAAGAGGCTACATAGATTGGGAGCATGTATAAAGACTGGTATGTAAATTAAGACAACACATACATGGATCTATGGAGCAACCAAATCTCCCCATTTGTTTCCAATACTTGTTCCAGATGGGTTAGTACTTTGAGAGATAGATTATCAAATCATTTTACATGGTTTTATTTCCTCACTAATCAAGGACCAAAATAAGTTATGTTTGTGTTATCATATGTACATAGGATTGCATGTACTAAATAAATCCATATTCACAAGCATGGAAGTGAAGGCCACAACTGTTTATAAGTTTGGTGAGGAGAGATTCAAAAAACATGATCTAGAAAAGGTGGTATTCTACTTTGCAGTTCATGTGGCCATTACTTGACCATATACTCACTAAAAGTGGGAGGAAGAAGAAGTGAAGAAAAGAGTGTTTTCTTTTGAAGAGGTGAAATTATAATGCAACAACATGATCCAGTAGAATTAGAAAGGAAGAAAGTAAAGGAGGAAATGAAAAGGAAAGATAATGATGAATAATCCTAAAAAAAAAAATCTCAACTTGTAGTAGAAGTGGAGGCAAAGGAAGAGGAAGAAGAAAAGATAATGCTACAAAAAAAGGCTAGAGTGGAGTCGAAGGTAAAAGCTAATGTTGAAGACAAAAGAAAAGAAGCGACACAAATTGATATAGAAAGAGCAAGTAAAGTAGCCAAGGAAGAGGTTAGCATATGAAGCTAAAGATAAATCCAAAGTAGAAGTTGAAGAAGAAAAAAAAATAAAAGAAATTGAGGAAGAAAAAGTAAGGAGGTTAAATGTAGAAGAAGAAAATATAAATATAGCTAAAGTAGATGCTAAGGTTGAGAGAAAAAATATTGAGGAAGAAAGAAGAAGAATAACAAGTGAGATACTAAAGCAATAAAGGTGGGACCATTGGAATAACATGTGCATACTCCTAAGAGATTTTCTATAATATCTTCAACTAGACCAATTACCCAATGAAATGTTCCAATCCCTATTCCTAAAAAAAGCAGATAGTGAGGAAAACACACAAAAGTAAAAATTTTACATTGATCAGGACCTTGTAGTGACTATATAAACTATGTCTATATTGGATACCAAGGAAGTAGACCTAGTAGTGATAGAATTTGTTGTAGTGTCTTTTGCTAAAGGAAACGTGTCCAATATTCATGATTACTCAAAGATTTGGAAAATTAAAAAGCACACAGAAATAATGGAGAATCAAGTAAATTACCACAAAGTAGATCAACACAACACCACTTAATTTATTGAACATTCATTTGAGATTCAGGATGAGAAAAACATGATATAGAGATATTTTTATAAATGATCTCAAGACTTCCATGAACAATGCCAATATGTGTCATCTATTTAAAATCATATACACGAGTGGAAAATGCAGCATGAGAAAGTTCAAAGTCAATTTGACTAGGTAAAAAAGTGGTGAGTTGATCTAGGTGACACCCCTCCTAAAATTCCCCATATAAATGAAAAGGAAATTCTCAATATTAACATTAGCCTCAAATGCTAGAAGGAATATTTCCAGAAAGCATGGAGGATCATTCAAACAAATTTTAGGGATATTGAGAAACTATGATGAGTGACATAAACAGTTGTAGATGTTAGGATATTAAGGAACTTAAGGGTTAGTTAAGATCAACTTGGTCTAATGTATCTTTAGGTAAAAGTGTGTTTCTTTAGTATGCATTAATATGAATTTGTAGTTATGTAATCTGATGGTCACAATATTTTCTAGACATAGAGTGATATGATGACTCATATTCTCCTTGATCTTAATGACTACATTGATCTATGGCTTAACACCCAATTGGTCCATGATATCTATTTAAGGATCATGGAGTGTCATTTGTTGATGATAGATTATGAGAAAATCTCATGTAAAATATTTTTCTTTTGCATTAATATATGGCCTCAAGTGGCTACGTTGGTTTGGTTTGTGGATGTTGGGTATGTATTATATTCTTCGCATGACTGTAGGTCCCCAATTTTGGGGGGCTTATTTGCCAATTTTTTGGATATTGTCCAATTGTTTGAACGATTTTTTACCTTCGATGGGGTCGATTTTTCTCATTTGGAGGTTTTGTGGTGCATGGTGTTTCAACCCATGTTTTTCTAATTCTAGTTAAAGAATTAGTGTTTTTAACAAATCTAGGTCAATGAATTACAGGTTTTGGATGCCGCGAGATTCTATATATTGTATTGTTAACAATGAAGCTGGATGAATAAATAATTAGAGGTGCATCTCTAAATAGGTTGTTGGTTTTCCCGGTTTGGGTTTCCAAGGTAAAATCTCCATTTACTGTGTGTGTGTGTGTGTGCCATTGTATCTTTTATGTTTTTATTAAGAATCCATTTGCAATAATTAATTGTATAAAGTTAAAATATATATTTAGTATCAGAGAAGTTATTGGCTTCATGGGACTCCTTTGTGGTCAGTGGCTTGGATCAGGTCTATGATAAACCTTGTTATAGTGGAAGATCTATCATATCGATTCTTGCGGTGAAAAGAATAGGTGAACAATTAAAAAATAGAGACCGAGAAATTTAATGGGAAAAGTTTCGAGCTACGGAAGATCAAGATGGAAGATATGATGGTGGGAAAATATCAATGGATCATTGTGGATACAGGTACTGTACCTACAAGAATGTCAACATAACACTGGGAAAAGTTGGATTGGAAGGCGAAGAGCACAATGCGGTTGTGTCTCTCATATTCAATATTACTGAATGTGTCAGGGGAAGATGGAACCAAGGAATTAAGGGATATGTTAGGGGATTTATATCAGTCAAATTCCTTGGTAAACAAAATGTTCCCACAGAAGAAGTTGTACAACCTGAGGATGAGAGATGGAGACTTAGTGACAGAGTATCTGAATGCCTTCAATACTGTGGTAAGTCAATTATTGTCTGTTGATATTAAGATTTCTGATGAAGATAAGTGTATCAATATATTGTTCTCTTTACCAAACTCGTGGGACAATCTGTTTGTAGCCATAGGTAGTAATGCAACTACTTTTAGCTTTGATGATGTGGTCTCATCCTTGTTGTCGAAGGAAATGAGGCAAAAAAACATGAAATGATAGAGTACAAATGCCTTATTTGCAAGAGGAAGCTCCCAAGAAAGAAATAGATCTAAGTCCTCAAGTGAGAGATCTAAATATAAGGGAAGATCTAAATCTCCTGGAAAATTTGTAAAGGTATACTTGAGATGTGGAAAAGAAGGGAATTACAAGAAACAATGTAGATCCAAAATTGTTGAGAGAGGGAAGGGATTTGATGATTCTACTTCTATAGAAGAAAAAAACTCATGCAAATCATGAGGCATGGTTGGTTGAATCAATTGCATCATTTCATATGACTCTCCACAAGGAGTGGTTGTGCGAATATGAAAGGTATGATGGAGGTGATGTTTTTCTAGTAGATTACTCAACAACAAAAAGTCAATTTGAAGCTCATGGATAGTAGGATTATAACACTCGGTGTTTTGCACATCCTAGGATTGGCCATAAATTTGATTTCTATAACCAAGATGGATGATGTAGGTGTAAAAACAATGTTTGAAAATGGAACCTGCAGGATGGTTTAAGGAGAAATGGTGTTGCCTAAGGGAGTTTGGTTTGGAACTATGTATAAGTTGCAGGTGTTAGCACTAGAAGTCACCTATAGATTGCATTGGAGGTAATCCAAATACCCATCAGAGTTTTACATGTCACGGGTTGGTTTTAAAGAGGTTGAATGGGCGCAGACTTAGGACAATATCGTTTTAACTTAGAAAACAAGGATCAACATGCACAAGTAGGTGAGGTATTGATCTACTTTAGTCAACACATTGAGCTTAAATGTGAGAAGAGGGAAGACTTAGCGAGAAAGATGAACGAGACTACTATGTGCATCAGGCCTTCCAACAACTCAGAGAGGAAAAACTCAATACTTAAAAGAGAAATCTTGAGATCAAGCTTCAGACACTGAAATATGGTGCAAGAAACACAGTTACAACAGTAGGATGATCAAACGTTCATCACCCTGCAACTGCAGCAGCTCGACTGGATCTTCCATGCCTGAGCCATCTAATGTAAGAGGGAAAAGACAACACAGGAAACTGATTGAAACTGGCCGTGACACCACTGTGATCAAACCTACATCACAACAACATAACTACCCTCGACTGGATCATCCATGCCTGAGTGTTCTAACACAACTGTTACAGAGAAATGGAAAGGAAGATGAATTTCATTAAATGAGAAGTCTCAAATACAAATACATCACTAGAAGAACCAAAGATTCATCAAAACTTTACAATGTGGGAGCCTTGCTCAACCATCAACCATAAAAAAATATCAAAATGACTCCTATATGCTTAGAAAAATTCGCCACTGGTAGCATAGGTGTGCCTGAGTCTTTGCATTGAAGGCTTTACGTCTGCATGTTCTCTGGTAGACTGCGCATGCAGTCTTCTGTCAGATGCAATTATTTTGCAGGAACCTACAGAAGAACTGACTTGCTGACAGTCTGGCCTGGATTTCCATTTATGTGGTGAGACGAGGTTTCAACCACCTCTCTCACTTTCAATTACTACCTGCATCGGGATTGAAAAGTGGCTCAAATCCACCCTCTTCAGATCAATGGATCAGATCTTCCCTTTTCGAATCGATGACTGAGATCTGCTTCGCGATTCGGGCTTCAGAATGTTCAAACTTCAAACTTTATCCGCCCCAAGCAAATCCTACGAATCTAGGGATCTAATGACGCGTGGATCTTGGATTTGGATGACTGAGATCCACTTCGGGTCTTTGGGAGTTCGACCACTTCAGGTCTTCAGGCACTTCGGCTCTTCGGGACTTCGGGCACTTCTGGCACTTCGGGCACTATACTTCGTGCAATTTCGGATTCCTAACACCCGCGAATTGCCGAACTGAACTCCACATGGGATCCCTATCGTTGGAATTTGAACTCGCGTGTTTCCTTGATTCGAGTATGGAATGGGTAGCTCTGAAAGGTGCTCTTTGAAATCAAGACTGATACCCATGCAAGAAAAGGATTGGGTCGCCCAATGGCCCTTAGACAACTTTATGTGATAACATTTGGCTCCACAGGGGATGACATGCTCTTTGGGAGCTGCCAAGAATGCCCAGTTTCAGTGCCTTAGCTGTTGGGCTATGGATTCTAGCTCAAAAATTTCGCCGAAGAAAACGGGGAAATATGTTCACTACTCTACTTACAAAAAGAAAGAAAACACACATGCTCTAGAAGGAGCTTATTTATGTACAAACCTAAGCTAATTGATTTTTACAAAGTGCTAGGTGAAAACAAACTTCCACCATAGCCACCCAGACTGTCTGTTGATATAACTATTTTCTTCACTGCAGATGATCCAAAAAAGGTTAGGGAAGTATGACAGCAGAATGAAAACATGGTTTGGAACATTGACTATACCCCCAAATGATGATAAGATGAAAAAATTTGCAGGATCCAATGCTTTGGGAAAACACAACTGCATTTATAACCCCACAGGATCACAAAATTCATAATTAGGCATGCTCAACCGGTCATAAATGACCTCCTTTCTTTCATTATCGCACACCTGTCATTTGATGTTCTCAGAGTGTACAGGTGGGTGGAGAACTGATGCAGGTTGGCTAATCCCAGGTAATATATGCTTGTTTACAGGTTTTGGACAGGGGATAAACTTCCCATTTAACTCCTCTTTTTCTCCTTCATGGCTCTCCCAAGGATCTGATTCATAACGATCATAAACGAGAACTATGGAAAATCTTTGCTCTTCATCGTCTTCACTGGGATATCCATCAAAATTTGTTTGTTCTTGGTTAGTATCTGACATCACTTATTCATCATAAGTAGGGATTCCAAGGACATCTTCTTCAAGGACTGAAATATCCCCTGCATTTTCCTCGTAAGAGAAGCAAGCAAAACCTGCCTCCAAATCCTCTATTCTTGCAGAAAGTGATTTTACCAGATTTATCAAATCCTCTGAGGTATACCCCTCATCCTCACAACTTTCATAAGAATCAGTTATATATTGAAGACAATCTTTATATTCCTCACAACAACTATGACATATTAACTCAGAGGAATAAAACTTCTGACAATGCATATTAAAAGGTGCATGAAACTGTTCCAGGGAGGAGATGCCGGCAGGGGGAAAGGAGTGAAACCACTCATGAGCATCTCCCTCTAATGAGACCCTGAACATATTCATCAAGACATCCTAATGATGTATTTCCCACTGATGCATGAGTTTTTGAAACTCAAACAGATGCTCAACAGGGCTTTCATCTCTATGTTCTCTAAATCTGGGCAAAAATTCACCCCACTCACCAAACGTAGGGACAACATTTGGAAAATTAGGAATAGAAGAGAAATTAAAAGGAGAAAACCTTTGAGCCAAAATATTTTCCATTTCAAAACAATGGAGTCGTCATGGTGAAAGATGTGCAGTCTAAAAGTGTCTAGTCTTTGTTCACCATCAAAGACCAGATCTGGTCATTATCATTCTCCCAGAGAGCTTTTCAATCAGGAACAACATCAAAAATCCTTCTTGAGAAAGATTTTTGTTCTGATAATCTTCTCTGGGTCAGCTTCAGGTGTAGCTAGAGGTAGCTGCAGAGTGGACCTCGTGCATTTTCATTTCAGATCCACAACTGAAACAGTGGAGTCGAAACAGTGGGATCGCCACAGTGGAGTCACCACGTGCAAGTTGCAATATTTGACGTATTGAGTTCTGATGCATCTTCAAAATCAGTAATCTTTGTCATTCAATCCCATGGAAATGTCTTCAATTCGTTCCTCGACAATGGCGCTAGAAATTTTAGCACTAGAAGTCACCTTCAGATTGCATTGGAGGTAAGCCCAGTACCCATCAAATTTTTATATGTCATGGGTTGGTTTTAAAGAGGTTGAATGGGCACAGACTCAAGACAATATCGTTTTAACTCAGAAAAAAGGGACCAACATGCGCAAGTAGGTGAGGTCTTGATAAACTTCAGTCAACACATTGAGCTTAGATGTGAGCAGAGGGAAGACTTAGCAAGAAAGATGAATGAGACTACTATGGGCATCAGGCCTTCCAACAACTCAGGGAGGAAAAACTCAATACTCAAGAGAAATATTGAGATCAAGCTTCAAACATTGAAATATGGTGCAAGCAACACAGTTACAATAGCAGGATGATCAAACCTTCATCACCCTGCAATTGCAACAACTCGACTGGATCTTCCATGCCTGAGCCATCCTATGTAAGAGGAAAAATACAACACATGAAAATGATTAAAATTGGCCACGATGCCACTATGATCAAATCTACATCACAACAACATAACTACCCTCGACTGGATCATCCATGCCTGAGTGTTCTAACACAACTGTTACAGATAAATGGAAAGGAAGCTAACTTTCATTAAACAAGAAGTCTCAAATACAGATACATAACTAGAAGAACCAAAGCTTCATCAAAACTTTACAATGCGGGATCCTAGCTCAATCATCGACCATAACAAATATCAAAATGATTCATATATACTCAGAACAATTCGCCACTGCCAGTAGAGGCATACCCGAGTCTTTTCATTCAAGGATTTACGTCTGCATGTTCTCTAGCAGACTGCCCATGTTGTCTTCTATCAGACACGAGGTTCTATCATATGCAATCGTTTTGCAGGAACTTGCAGAAGAACCGACTCGCTGACAATTTGGCTTGGCTTTCCATTTATGTGGTGAGACGAGGTTTCAACCACCTCTCTCACTTTCAATTACTACCTGCATTGGGATTGAAACACAGCTCAAATCTTCCCTCTTCAGATCAATGAATCATATCTTCCCTTTTCGAATCGACGACCGATATCTACTTCGCGATTCAGGCTTCAGATTTTTCAAACTTCAAACTTTATTTGTCCCAAGAAAATCCTCCAGAGCTAGGGATCTGATGATGTGTGGCTCTTGGATTTGGATGACCGATATCCAATTTGGGTCTTCGGGACTTCAACCACTTCGGGACTTCGGGCACTTCAGTGCTTCTGGACTTTAGGCGCTTCAACGCTTCAGGCGGTATACTTCATGCAATTTCGGATTTCGAGCACCTGCGAAGGTTATAAGCTTTGGAACCTAGAATATAAGAAGGTAGTGTAAAGTCAAGATGTGGTGTTTAAATAAATAAAAGATGTTATCAAACATGAATTCCTACCAAGGGAGGAAGAACCATAGAAAATAGAATTTGAATTGAAGGATAATGAATTAGACTCTATGGAAGAATAAGAATCGAAAAAAGAATAAGATCTTCATACTCCAGTATTGAGGAGATCAGTTCGAGAAAGAAGGAAATTGAAAATGTATACTCCACCTGATTTTTGTTCAACATATTATTTTTTTATTACTGATGATGAACCTATAATTTTTAATGAAGTAGTGTATTCAGAGGATGGAAAACTCTGGAAAAAGGCCATGGTTGAAGAAATGGCAGCCTTGGAAAAAAACGAGGCTTGGGATCTAGTGGAGTTGTCATTTGGAAGAAATATCATTGGAAGCAAATGGGTGTTTAAGAAGAAGTTGAATGTAGAAGGAAAAGTCGAGAAATACAAATCTTTGTTAGTAGAAAAAGGTTATTCCTAGGTAGAGGGAATTGGTTTTGGCGAAATTTTTTCTCATGTTGCCTAGCTAACTTTTGTTAGATTTATTTTATCTGTTGATACTGCTTATGGTTTTGAATTAGAAAAAATGGATGTGAAGACAAAATTCCTACATGGGGATATAGAAGAAGAAATCTACATGAACCAACCATAAGGATTTGTTGTGAAGGGAAAGAAATAGCTAGTATGGAGGTTGAAAAATCCATGTATGGGTTAAACACTACACGGAGAACACCTTCCAGTGGAGGCTTTTGTAGAGGTTTTTAGTGTTGCAAAATTTGGAAAATTTTTCAAAAGAACCTCCACTACAACCTCCTCTATTGACTGCAGAGGTTTTAGCAGATGTTTCATATAACTAAAAAAATCTGGGAGGGAAAAGGTTGTAGAAGATGTTATTTATTTATTTTTTATTTTTTTATTCAGTGTTGTTCTTTTCAAAATGCATTGGTGTGGTCTTGACAAACATGCACTAGTGCATTGATATACAATAAAATCACTAGTGTGTTAATATAATACAAACACCCTAGTGCATTAATATAATGCAAACACCCCAGTGCATTAATATAATAAAAATACCCTAGTGCGTTTATAACTATTGTGCACCAGTTCCATTTTTTTTGTCGTATGCAGAGCACCAATGCTCTTATAATTTCTATGCACCAATTTTTCCTTATTTGCGAATGAAGAACTGATGTGTTTTAGGTTTTGTAGGCCCTAGTTTATTTAAGTTATAATGAGTACCAGTGCGATCAACTAAGATGTGGTGCATTTAATATAGCGTGTGCCTCGATACTTGTATAATTAATACATGCTAATGTTTGTTTTACCATGGCATCAAAGGGTAGTGAAATTTTGAATATTCGAGGTGAGATGCCGGCACCATTAATTTTACTAAGCATTGGTGCGTATATTATAGTAAAGGAACTGTTGGTCCTTGACCAAGTTTTGGGGGATCCTTGGTCAAGTTTGACCTATTTTGGGACTTCGACAGCCTGTCGAAGATGAAGCGCAAGATGAAGCATAGATCGCGGGATATCGACCCCTTTTTGGGATTTGTGATTATGTAATGGGTATGGGATGTCGACCCATGGGTTTACCCATGTTTAAGCCTATTTTGTAATGTATAAATAAATGTCTAGGTAATGTAAGGGAGGAGATATACATATATGTGTGATATTGGGCTAAGTGTTAAGTAAGGATTGTAAGTGCTCTGTGCATACTGTGTGAGACTTGGAGAGCTGTGTGAAAGTAATTGTAAGAAGGATTGGTGCTATACCTTAGATCGAAGAAGGAGGATATGGCAGAGTGCATGTAGATCTCTTGTCTTCTGCAGAGTAGGATTTTGAGGCTATATGCTTGTAAGAAGCTTGACAGAGATAATAAAGAAGAAGAGTTGGTGGACGTAGCCCCAGGGTGGGGGTGAACCACGTAAATACTATGTTATTATGCTTTGTGCGATGTCTTGATGTGTTTATGTTTTTACTTGCTAAGTGCTTTGATATAGATAGATAGATCTGTTTATGATTTATGCTAATGATGTATATGGATGTAGATCTGACCTATGTGAATATGATTAGTTCTTGAATCTGCTAGATTTAATCTACCTCTTTATGATAAGTGCTTGGGTACATCAGATCTGAGTGAATGATGAGATGCTCTGTTTCATCTGCACAGTAGATAGTGGTTAAATATTGATGAACTATCGGTGCTAAGTGCTCTGTTAAGTATTACAATCATAGATCTGTGTCCCAACTAAGGTTGCAAGCACCTGAGTCCTGCAACCACCCCTGCCTCTACCTCAGGTGAGACTTCATCTTCTTCACAGGTGTTTCCGAAAGGGTCGGTAGTTAGGGTTTTGTTGGTGTGCTATTGTAGCATTGAACCTTGGGTCTGCCCCTGTACCAACAAATGGTTCCGTTGCCGAGACCTGAAACTGTGATTGCTAGGAACTAAGGAAGAAGAAGCTTTGTGAAAAGATCCGAACTGAAACTGTGGAAGCTCTGTGCATAGATTTGTCGCTCTAGTGCATACTATTCTACTTGATTTACAAAAGATCTGCTTAAGAAAGAAGCCTGATCAGAAGAAAAGAGGTAAGATCTGAAATCTTTGTGCTCCGAGAAAGGTAAAAGTGAGAATTTCTAATTAAAAGAGGTAAGATCTACAATCTTTGTGCTTTGATAAAGGTAAGAATAGTGAAAAATTGTAGATCTGAAAGCTTTGTGTTTTGTAGAAGTAAGATAAGTGGAAATTTTTGTTTCAACAGTATGAATCTAGGTATGTTTGATAGATTCTATCCTAGCTTGAAAACTAGGGGACTAATAAATGAAAGAAGGTTTGATATGAGTAGATCTAATAAGAATAGTGAAAGATATATTATACCTATGCATAGAAAGAATGTTTGGACTAACAAGTAGATGAAGGATCCTAGAAAGAGATGTTTGTAGGTTAGCTACCATGATCCTAGAGTGAAGTACATGAAAGGTTGGGGATCATTTAAAAGAAAGAGAGGATTAACCCTCTGTTACAGTTGCAAAAAATGGGGACATCTTGCTAAGGAATGCCCTGGGAGAAGACCTAGTTGTCTTTGTTGCAAAGCTATGGACCATGAAGTATTGGATTTCCCTGGGATGATTGCTAAGCTTGAAGGAATGAACATGAGACAAGAAAACCCTCAGGTAGGTCCAAAAATGGCAGAACCCTAGAAAGAATCAGAGAAAGTATTGCTACAGATGAAAGAAACCCTGAAGGATCACCGACATATCATTTTATCAAAGGTCTTTAAAGAAAAAGAATGCCTTGAAGCAAGAATATGAGACTTCAACATTGAATGTGTTCTAGATGAGGAAACATAAGTGAATATCATGCCATAAAGGACTTGGGAAATTTTAGGGAAGTCTGCTATGACTCCTTGATTGGGAAGAATAGGGTTGTTTAGAGGAAAGATGATAAACCTATGTGGAAAGCTCACCCAAATACCTATGAATGCTAATGGAACTTCAACAGAGGAGGAATTTGAAGTTGTTAAATTTATTGAGGACAATGCTCCATTTACTATGTTACTCGAAAAACCTTGGATTGAAAGATATCAGGCCAGAAAGAAAGAAGAAGAAGAAGTTTTAAAGCAACAGAAGCAAGAGTTAAAAGAATTCATGACTAGAAGGATCACACACTTGATTGAAGAACAAAAAAACAGATCGAATCTATTTAACACTAGAGACCCGGATGTCGAAGTTGCAAGAACACTAGAAAACCCACAGAAGATTGAAGTACCTATTCTAGATAAAGAAGAAGTATCACCCTCAAATCTTAGGAAAGAATCTCAACAACACGAAGTAACTATGCCAAAAGAAGATAAGAATGAAAATGGAAAAAGGCATACTGAGACGAAGCTCATTGGAAAGAAGGCTACGAAGCTAAGTAAGAAGAGATCCAAGATCGACAAGCTACAAAAGGTTCCAGAGGGATCTCTGCAGAAGGAAGGTACTGCGCGATTTTGAGTACACCATAGTTATCGCGTACCTCTCGAAGGGGATACACGTAGTTCGAACAGACCAAGATAATATCGCAGCACTAAAGTTCAATGACTTCAACCTCGAAGATCGCAAGGTCTATGGTATGCTCGCCCCATACAAGTACCTAACAAGAACTAAAGGGAAAAATTCAAAGATAGTCCCCCAGTTGTGGACTATGAACCTTGTGCAGTACACCTTGTTGAATGTCATGAAGATCCCACACTTCGAAAGACACCAGGAAGTCAATGCCTGTGTCAAGATKCTATTTTCGTGTTACCATGGTGGCTACTTATGGGTATATTACCGCATTATAGTTTACCCAACACTGATCCACAATATCACAGGCCTAAGTATGAAAGGACTTGACCCGTAGGAATTTTATCCAAGAAAAGCCGCAGATCTCACACTAGCACAGAAGATTAAGGACACCTATGGCGATGTCGAGAAGGGAACAAGAGGATACAAGGTATCTTCCATCCAGAGTGGCACAGTGTGCCTCACATGTCAACTAATAGTTGGAATTTTATTACGAAAGAACCGACCTACGTAGGTCACTGGCTTTGTCGTTGACCTCATAGCGAAGTGCGCGGAAGGCCTACAGATGAACTGGGAAAAGTACCTAGTTAACCAGTTAGACCTAGATTGCCAAGAAGCACAAGATCAGGGTTATGAATTTAATTTCAGTTGGCTCCTTGTCCTCATTACATTCGTTTCCTGGAATATGCCGGAAGGAGCGACCTCAAACCGCTTTCCGTAAAGTTCGCTACCCTGTGGTATTCAATTGATATGAAAAAATAGTGGCATTCGAATGCTGTGTTCCATACATATTACCTCTAGATAAAGTGAGCCATCGAAGCCGAGCCTCGCATGACTCTGGACACCTTACAGAGGTTCCGACCCCTGATGAAGTTCAACGTAGATAGGCACTTCATGTACATTACAACGTGAGAAGATGAACATCAAGAGCAGCTCCAGACATATTATAAGATTATAGAAGAAGACCTTGAGGAAATCACTAAGGAATGGTTCGATAACCTCCTTATCCTTGCCAACCCCATAGAGATGCCCGATCCTGACAGCCTGGAGACTACGCATAAAGAACAAAACACACCCAAACCTAGCAAAATGAAGTAGACCGAAGAGGTTCAAGACCTAAGCAACACCTCAGGGAAGACTGCTTCCATGTCACCTAACTGAGGGGGTGGTGATGAAGTAAAAGCTGAATAGAATCCCAACAAAGTAACAATGCCCATAGATGAGGTTGACCCATTGAAGAAGAGGAAGGTTTCCCCCCCAAAACCTTCTTCCTGGAAGAAGTCAAAAGCCACCATGATCAAGATATAGACTATCCTCACCTCCGACGATTTTGAGTTCATCATAGAAGCCCTGAACGATGCTTCACTGAAAATAGAAGAAAAACAAGCGGCCAAGAAGGAATAAATGTATGATAGGATTGAATTCGAACTTCGAGGGGTACAACAGGCCCTTAAGTCCAATCGCGTAGTCTCCACTGTGCCCTTGCTATCGGGACAACCAGAGTTGGGAGATGAGCCAACCCAACTTCATCGACTAGCTGATAAAGTTGAAGCTCGCCTTCGTCGAGTAGAAGAAGAAATAGAACAATACACCCAGGCTTTGACGCAAGTGCAAGGAGTACTTGTAGAGCAGCGTCTAACTACAAAATAGGAAAAGATTTCTCTCCAAGCAAAGTTCGATGAAGAAAAACAACAGATGCAACAAGGAAAAGAATAGTTGTTCGCAGAGCAACTCGAAGTGAAAGAAGCAGTCAATAAAGCACTTCGCTCTATGAAAGTCATAGAAATAAAGGTAGAGGATTGAGTCACGCAGCAAGTGGAGCAACTCGCAGAAGCTATCTAGCAGTTACAACAACACATAGCAGACTCAGAGCTCCGCACAGTGCTCGAGACTCCACAAGATGTAAGGGATCAAAGAGAAGCAACTTCTCGAAGCACAGTTGAGCGAATAAAATCCCTTGGTATGGAATGCAAACAAATCACCGATTGCAATGCCCAGACCTATGAGCAACTCGATGAGAATCCAGAACTGAAGGCAATGGAGTTGCAGCTCCAAGAGGTGAAGTATCAAGCTGAAAATATATAGGTGCAGCTGAAGCCCCTGTCAGTTGTGGAAAGAATAAAACACTCCCAAGATAAATGCACCACTCGATAGTAGATCTACACTATCTAGAGCAGAGTTATGGTAGTAACTCAAAGGCTCCAATCTATACAAGATAAGGCTTACCAATTGTTCACAGAGGTTGAAGGCCGAGGAGCATAACTGGAACATGTTGTCACTGCAGCTGAACAACGCCTATAAGGACCTGTCAATGATGCAGTCATCCAAGAGTTCACTAAACAAGAGGCCATGGAACAACAACAAGTCGAAGCAGCTTGAGCCAAGATTGAGGCTTTCGAAGCAGAACTACCCAGATGAGAGTGACTCAGGACGAGTCACAGGTGAGTGTTGGGGGCTTGTTGGCCCTTGACCAAGTGTTGGGAGATCCTTGGTCAATTTTGACCTATTTTGGGACTTCAACAACCTGTCGAAGATGGAGTGCAAGACAAAGCAGAGATCGTGGGATCTCGACCCCTTTTTGGGATTTGAGATTATGTAACGGGTATGGGATGTCGACCCATGGGTTTACCCATGTTTAGGCATATTTTGTAATGTATAAATAGATGTCTAGGCAATGTACGGGAGGAGATATACATATCTGTGTGATATTGGGCTAAGTGCTAAGTAAGGATTGTAAGTGCTCTGTGCATACTGTGTGATAATTGTAGAGCTGTGTGCAAGTAATTGTAAGAAGGCTTGGTGCTGTACCATAGATCGAAGAAGGAGGATCCGGCAGAGTGTGCACAAATCTCCTGTCTTCTGCGGAGTAGGATTTTGAAGCTATGTGCCTGTAAGAAGATTGACAAAGATAATAAAGAATAAGAGTTGGTGGACGTAGCCCCAGGGTGGGGGTGAACCACGTAAATACTGTGTTATTATTCTTTGTGCAATTTCTTGATGTGTTTATGTTTTTACTTGTTAAGTGCTTTGATATAGATAGATATATTTGTTTACGCTTTGTGCTAATGATGTATATGGATGTAGATCTGACCTATGTGAATATGCTTAGTGCTTGAATCTGCTAGATTTAATCTACCTCTTTATGATAAGTGCTTAGATACATCATATCTGAGTGAATGATGCAATGCTCTGTTTCATCCACATAGTATATAGTGGTTAAATATTGATGAACTATCGGTGCTAAGTGCTCTGTTAAATATTACAATCACAAATCTATGTCCCAGATAAGGTTGCAGACACCTGAGTCTTGCAACCACCCCTGCCTCTATCTCCGGTGAGAATTCATTTTCTTCGTAGGTGTTGTCGAAAAGGCTGGTAGTTAGGGTTTTGTTGGTGTGATGTTGTAGCGTTGAACCCTAGGTCTGCCCCTGTGCCAACATGCATTGGTGCATAAATAATATTTATAGCCCTTGTTCATATAATAGAATTAATGCACCGGTGCATACATTATTTTTAGTGGCCCGGTGTATATTTTAAACATGAGAAATGTACAATTTTGAAATGATAAATATTATTGTACATTATATCATTTACAAAATGATGCATTTTATCAATAGTTCATACTGATGCATTATTATAATTAATATGCACCGGTGTGCATGATTTCTCAAAACATATCACTTTCGATATTATGGCATGCATTGTCTAGTGAGTTCAAAAGAATACAATTCACTGATATGTATATATTTTGATTAATTATATTTTTACAAATTTTCAATTAATCATTTCAAAATCAAATATATTTTTTTATAATAATATTGATTTATATTTTTGTTATTGCATTTTGATATAATGATTGCATTAATGCATTATCCAAAGAATTACACCTTTTTTATTTGTAACAATGTAAATCATTCACATTAATTATTTAGGAACACAACATTTTACAACAGTCGACAATACAATTAAATAAGAAACCCATTTTAGTATGTATGAATAAGAGACCCATTTTCATACAAAAAGGGACAACATAAGCATCCATAATAATCAAATTGCAAGCAATATGTAATTCTTACAGTTATTGGTAACATGTCCTCATGCAATTGGGACAATATTTCGAGTACATTAAACAAAATCCCTGATTTTATAGACAAATATTCCAAAACATACAACTTGCAGTAACATTCAATTACATTGATTTTCATTCATTTGTTGAACTTTTGTCATCGCTCGAGCTGTGTGCATGCCTAATTTATTCATCATTTGTAGGCGATATTTTACTTTTGTTTTATAACATAATGTTTTCTTGATCAACTTGAAACTAGAAAATGACGTTGCAATAAAACAACTAGGCAATAAGAAGCAATAATAACTATAGGCAATAATCTAGAAACAAGCAATGTAATAAGCTAGAAGTAATAAGCCAATGTAAGCTAGCTAGTCTAAATTTTAGAAAGCAACAAGCGATAACAAGCTAAAACTAAGTAGTTCGATCACTACACTAAGGGATAACCTTATTACATATATAATAATCGGAGAGCGCCCTTCCAATCCAATGTGATAGATTTCATTAGATAGCTTCGCCGTACAGACACCACTTCCTCTCCCATACGGTCGAGCCAGATTTCGTCCATCACAGTGAATCACATGCAGTAATTGTGAATTAGATATTGCATTCAACCTACTAGTCAAGTGTGGTGGGTCTAAATTGCTACAATCCAACCTGATGCCTACCAGGTTCTCGGATTCCGAATGTAGGTCCCCTTTATGTTATGCCCCTTCATCTTCCAACTACAAACATACCTTAGCACGAAGTCTTTCATAAACCATACACATTATTTTAAAGCCATGATTCATGCATTCTCTCAAAATCTCCTCTGTTGGTTTCATTTCATACTTTGTTTCCTACATGTTTAATACACAATGACAAAGCATAGTCAACATAATCAATATCAAGTTCTCTTGTTTTTTCATTAATTCTAAAACAAGGGAAGTTAAACAACATAGCTACTTACAAATTGTTAATTAAACTTTCATACTTCAACATATACTCACAACCCATACTTAACCCAATGCTTATCAATTCATGGGTTGTCTCCTCTTTGTATTATAGCACCTAGTAGAAGACATCCATGGACAAGTGTAAATTAAATATTTAAATATAAAGATCACAACAAACATGAAATCTTAAGAAAGGCCAAAAAATCAAATACACACAAATTTTGCAATTAGCCCTTTTATTCCTCCTTGTACTGTCTTATGTGTTGAATGGATTCTATTTTTTTTTCTTTTCTACAACAAAACAATTGAAAATTAGTATTTCATGCGATAATTAAATTTAATGTACATAAAATAATAAAAAAATGATTACAAACATCTAATGCACATTGTAGTTGAGATGGCTCCTCTTTCGACACAATTATGTTTATTTCTTTTATCATCTTCCTCTACACTTTTTTGGACATCCCTACTGTAACAACCTGCTCTACTGAGCACACTTTTATTGACTTATTCTTTGAGGACACTTACGTGCAAGTGATCGGGTTATGTTACATTGTGATTTCGTTTCGATTATGGATTATACATGATGATGATGATGTGTTGTGACTTATTATTATTTGATGTATATATATTGACAGATGCTATTGATGAGTTTTCCTGAGTGTGCATGACACATGACAGGTTATGGATGTTGATGTGTAATATTCCAGATATAAAAAAGTATGCAAAACAAAAATAAATATATAGTAATGGAATATGAGCAACAATATAACCAGAACAACACCACAATAATACCAAAATGATACCAGAAAGAGAACTTTGATTACTGAGAGAAATGTTCACTTGCCTCTTCAAGGGGGAAACCTCCAACAGAGTAGAGCTATATTACAATAATATCCAAGACAAAAGTTCTCACATCCTCGATTCCTATTTATACTAAATATGTCTATCAAAAGAACCATCTAGAGGAAGATCCTTCTAGAAGCATAAGCTTCTATTAGGTCTTCTTACACTAGAATTATTATTACTTATTGATAGGCCTTATTAATATTGACCTTTATTACATGGAAATATATTATTCTACCTATGTGAGGGGTTAGGTCCCTAACATGTCCTCCCCCTTAAAAAAAGCCTTGTCCTCAAGGCTTGAGATGGGGAAATTGATGCTGAATGGTAGCTAGTTCCCAAGTGGCATCTGCTGGAGTTATATCTTTCCACTGGACTAACACTTCCTTGATGGTTCGATGACGTAGATGACGCTCACAGTGGTCCAAAACTACTTGTGTATCTATCCAAATGGAGCATTATTCATCCAACTCAGGAAGGTTGGTTTGAGTTTGGAACTTAGTTCCAATCACTTTCTTTAAGAAGGAAACATGAAAAATAGGATGGAGCTTAGAATGTATGGGAAAAGATAACTGATAGGCCACCTATCCCACACTCTTGAGAATGATATAAGGACCATAAATTTGGGCACTAGTTTCTGACAATGTTCATCCTTGAGGGAATTTTTCTTGTAGGGTTGCACTCGAAGAAACACCTGATTTCCTTCTACAAATTGACGTTCAGAGCGACCTTGGTTTGCTTGTTACTTCATGCGATTCTGGGCCATGACCAAATTCACTTTGAGGGTACGAAGAATAGCCTCTCGAACTATAAGTGTTTGGTCAACCGCTTGGACCTTCGAGACACCTATAAAATATGAGAGAAATGAAGGTGGATTTTGTCCATATACCACTTTAAAAGGAGTCATGCGGGTAGATGTATGGTATGAAGTGTTGTACCACCATTCATCTAGTGGTAACCATTGAGCCCACTGATTTTTCCTTTCTGATGCAAAACACCTAAAATATGTTTCCAAACAGTTGTTGACAATTTCAGTTTGACCATCAGTCTGGGGATGATGAGATGTGCTCAGATGAAATTAGGTGCCTTGTAGCTTGAACAGTTCTTGCCAAAAAATGCTGGTGAAAGTTGGGTTGCAATCAAAGACAATAGAATGTGGCATGCCATGAAGCTTGAAGACCTGATCCATGAAAAATTGAGCGACAGTGGATGCTGTAAATGGGTGTTGAAGATCACAGAAATGAGAATACTTGGAAAGACGATCAACTACCACCATGATGACTGATTTATTTTCTAATTTAGGTAAGCCTATGATAAAATCCATAGAGATATCTCGCCAAATAGCAGGTGGAATAGGAATTGGTTGTAGTGTGTCAGGAGATTTGACTATTTCTCCCTTGTTGCATTGACACACATCACATTTAGCCACAAAATTACGAACGTCCTATTTCATACCATTCCAGAAAAAAAAGAATGTTTGACCCTGTCATAGGTTTTGGTAAACCCGGAGTGCCCAACTGTGGGTGTAGCATGAAGCTCAGAAAGCATCGTGGATTTAATTTTTGATGGTTTTGATTTGTGTTGGTTGTGTTACTTAGTGGACCTTAGGTTGAGTCAGTGTTGATGGCATCAAATCCTGAGAGTACTAATGGAGGAACCCCTTCTCCCGGGGAACCTTATACCTTTCCTTCGTTTGGAAACTTTAGTCCAACATACATTGCCACACCGAGTCTTCCGAGACTCACCATGGGATTACCGGTTTGGTTGTTCCCCACTACGATGATCTTGAATCCTCCCAATGTTTCAACTGCACCTAATACTTTAGATGTCAGTACACCACCCACACATCAACCTCATGTCGATTTTTCTCCTTCTTCACCCATTAAGTCTCCTTCCCTTTCTCCTTCTTCGCCTAGTGAAAGATCTAAAGGAAGTAGCGAGGTTGATAAGAAGAAGAAGAAACATAAAGAGAAGAAGAAGAAGAGCTCGAAAAGGACCAAGGCTCCAACAACATCAAATGTTGGATCTAAGAAACCAACTACTATTAATAGTACTGGGAGTGTTGATGAGGTCAACAAGATTAAAATAAAGAATCCGAAACCCAAATTCCCTTGCAGTCTTTGTAAGGGTGACCACTTTCTAAGGGATTGCCTTGGTATTCCCAAGGTCTTATAAATGTGGTCCTCAATGTCATTGGGCTATGCTAGACATGTTGGTGATGCCCCATCAACTAGCGACATTCAGGTTGGTAAGAAGAAGACAACTGTCAAATTCCCTTGTATGTTATGCAAAGGTGATCATTATTCTCACATTTGTCCTCGCATGGATGAGGCTTCTTCTCTTTTGGAAAAACTTCAACTTCCAAAAGTTTATAGTAAGCTTTCCCCCAACCCATCGTTAGTTGATGGACTGGTCAATCCGGTTCCATCCCCGGTCAGTTTGGTTGATCAGGTGGTCAATCTAGTTTCCTCCTCGATTGAACCACAAACCCAAGTAGCTGATCCAGTTCTGTCATCGATCAACCCTACTCTTCATCAAAAGAGTGTAACCCAAGTAGTCGATCCGTTTTCATCCTTGGTTGACCCTACTCTCCCATTAGAGAGTGACACCAAAGTGGTCGATCCATTTCCACCCGTCGACCCCATTCTCCCCTTGGAGAATGAAACCCAAGTGGTTGATCCAATTTTATCATCGGTAGATCCCACTCCTCCTTTGATGAGTGCCAAAGTGGCTGATCCAGTCCCTTCCTCAGTCAGTCCCACCCTTCATCCGAAGAGTGAAAAAGTGATTTTTCCAGTTACATCATCGATCGATCCTACTCTTCCTCTAAAGAGTGCCAACATGGTTGATCTGATCCCATCATCAGTCGATCCTAGTCTCCCTCTAGAGAGTAAACTTGATACTGCCCACATTTTTTCTCGTTGATACAGAATCTACTGTGATGGGGGAATTCCTCATTATCCTGCGAAACCCCCTCTAGGTAATGAGGCGATCCTTTTTGATTGGGGTGCGCTAACTGGACCTCGTCTTTCCTCTCACATTCCTTTCCAGATTAAGGTATAGGTCTATGGTCGGGACATTCCTCAAACGCTGATAGATGAAGGTGCGTCTGTTAGTATTTTGTCCTCTGTTTCTTGGCACACTTTGGGTTGTCCTCAGATTGCACCGGTTATACAGAATCTGTTAGCTTTTAACAGAAGAACTAGTCAACCTTTAGGAACCCTTCCTCAGTTTCCCATAATTTTGGGAGGGAAAACTGTCTTTATTGATGTCATGGTAGTCTGAGACCCCTTGAATTTTTCTTTACTCCTTGGGTGGGATTATGTCTATTCCATGAAAGATATTGTGTCCACTCTTTTTCGTGTGATATCTTTCCCACACGATGGAAGAATGGTGACTATTAATCAACTTTCATTCATCGGTCCTGACTGGATTACCTCCCTATATGGTTCTTATATGCAGACAATATCGCCCCCACCGCATGTTACCTATGTGGCATCGTCTCCCATGCCTTCGACTTCTGATGATTTGGATCCGGTAGTTGAGTGGTGATATCTTCGGTAGGCTTATTGGAGCTTGATATCCTTACCCCTGTCGCGACCCTTGACATGTGTTCCTTCCAGAGTGATTTTCTTCCATCCAGTGAAGATCTCTTGGAAGCCATGACCGAGTTTTATCCCTTGACATGGTGCCCTTCTAGAGCGTTATTATCTTGGTAGCCATGATTAAGAAGAGTCTACGAGCATAGTTTCTCTTCTCTGTAGCAAGCTTGTTAAAAAATGAAATAGAGGTCACGAGCATAGTTTCTCTTCTTTGTAGCAAGTTCGTTAAAAAATGAAACAGAGGTCACGAGCATAGTTTTCCTCTCTGTAGAAAGCTCGTTAAAAAATGAAACAACAATCTGGGGATTGAACCGGGAGTCGCGAGCATAGTTCCTTTCCTGTGTCAAGCTCGTTAAAAAATGAAACAATCACCTCTTTTGAACCTTCATTTCATCCACCCTTATCCTTTTTCTCCATCTAGTAGAGAAATTGGCTATCCCCTCAAAGTCAGTGAATGAATTGAAGCTTGGAGGGCATGTCTCCAGCCTTTGATGATCATTCTGGAGTTAAGCCACTAGCTTTCAATATGGGGGCATACCGAGCTTAGTATTTTTTCTTTCTCATGCTCGTAAATACATGAGAATGCATCCGGGTAAAATTTTATCTCTTTTTCAGACTTGCATGGATAAACGAAAAAGGAACCCCCTGGAGTCGTCTTTAATATCTTTTCAGACTCTCTAAACATGAAAAGATTGCCGAGTGATCTTGCTTCCTTTCCCACTCGTTAAAAGGTTTGAAAGGGCGTCTTCTGAGTGATAATTTATCTCTTTTTCAGCCTTGCGAGACTAACATTATGAAAAAGGACAACATTGGAGTCATCTTTAAGTTGTTTTCAGACTCTCTAAATATGAAAAACCACCATGTTTACCTTTTTTGGACTCGTTAAACAATCATACATTGAAGGGCCCATATGAGACCGAACCCTTACTTCCTCTAGTTCATTAAACAAAGGAAAAGGGACTTACCGAAGGTGAGTCATATCGAGCATGTGTTACCCTCCTCGAGCTCGTTAAATTAAAAATAGGTACTCATCTATCTGGATGGGGGAAAAATTGAAAGAAGCAAGCCAAGCAGTTTTTTGAGAACACTACCAGTAGCTCTTATAGTCGCCCTTGAACACAACACTTTTTCTTTGCATGCATTTTAATCTGCTAAACCTATGCACTGAGCCAATCCTCAGAGTTTCTTTTACTACTTTGGGTCACCCGACGAAAGTCACCGTATCCACTACATTATCATTTTTTGGTCCATGTCAAGTTTCTGCTGTTGTGCCTCGGTGTTCAAGGGAAGTATCTTCCTCTAGAGTCAGCCATCACAAATATCTTGTTTCAATACTTGTGTCATTCCATGTTCATTTGATCTACCAATTACATCTCTGTGTCAGTTCCGTGTCATTTATGGGGGATACATCAAGGCCCTCCTTTGAGGAGTCTCTTCTTGTCGACTTCAGCATATTATCTAGGAGATAGACTTAGAAACTAGTTAGTACCTTGGGACCTACATGCCTCAATGGCAGGCCTCCTCATGCCCGACAATGGGTTTACATCATTGAACTCTAATCAGATGATTCTGGGGATGTTTGACTTCAGATCATTCATTCACATTCATTGGAATGTACTAGAGTACATTGGGAATCATTGACATTAATGGTGATCTCCCTCGCACTTGTTAATGGTTTACATCATTGATCGGTAATCAAGTGGTTTCTATGATGTTCGAAATCAAAACATCTATTCACATGGTTAGATTTGTACTACATTGGGATCGGTAAGAAGACCCTGGGTTGAGTTTTCACTCTTATGTATACTATGCCCAGGTTGCGAAGGAGTTCTTTTGAACTATGACACATATACTGTTACATAGATCCACTTTGTATTGGTCATGGCTATGTCTTGTCATTTCGTAGATCCACTATGTATTCTTCGTGTCTACGATCAATTCAGGTCATGGGAGTATAGATCCACATTGTATCTTCAATGGCTATACCTTTTATCAATATAATTATGGATCCGTAATGTATTTTATGGTGTTCGTACCTAAAAAGTCTTTATCACTCAAGCATAGGTATGTCTGCCTTGGGTTTGAAACATGTCGTAATATTTGTTTGATGGTTGTGTGTAGATTTTTCTAGTTTCTCTACGTCCATACCCTTGCTCGAAAAAGTCTACAAAGTACTTCAGTCATCATCATCTTCTAACTTTGTACTTTGCGGGTGTTGACGGGCAAAATTGACCGTCCGTCAATTGAGAGAGTGGAACCGGTCCGGGGTTGTCTAAATAACCCAAGCCGTTTGGAATGAACCACCCTGACGAGTTTAACGGCTCCGTTGGCCGCTCTAAGGTCTTTTAAGAAAACCAAAGAGAAAACTAATCTAAGCTAACTAATCTAACTAAAACAAATAAATCTAAAACTAGCTAAACAAACTAACTAAAACAAATAAATCTAAAACTAACTAAACAAACTAACTAACAATAAAAACAAATTAGTACATTAATCTAATTGAAACAAACTACTATATAAACTAAAACTAAATATAACTATTCTAACTATTATATACAATCTACTAATTGCTATTATAATAACTCAAATCAACTATCTAATTACCA
>JZKD02S2336409.1:263496-289440 GCA_000966675.3 Picea glauca
GCTTCTAGTCACTATAGGTGTGCGATTAGGTGGGGGAGGAGTCTTGCGACCGCCTCGTGCCATTAATTAAGTTCAGGCCCTCCTTCTAGCGCCATTTGTTGACGGGCGAAATTGATCGTCCATCAATTGAGAGAGTGGAACTGGTCCGGGGTTGTCTAAATAACCCAAGCCGTTTGGAATGAACCACGCTGATGAGTTTAACGGCTCCGTTGGCCGCTCTAAGGTCTTTTAAGAAAACCAAAGAGAAAACTAATCTAAGCTAACTAATCTAACTAAAACAAATAAATCTAAAACTAACTAACTAAAACAAATAAATCTAAAACTAACTAAACAAACTAACTAACAATAAAAACAAATTACTACACTAATCTAATTGAAACAAACTACTATATAAACTAAAACTAAATATAACTATTCTAACTATTATATACAATCTACTAATTACTATTATAATAACTCAAATCAACTATCTAATTACCAGCTGCAATATTACTTATTCACAAGTGTACACTATAAACAACCAACAAATTTAATTAAAACCTGCAAAACTCACGTGTTTTCTGCCCTAAGACAGTCAGGAATCTTTTTTTGATTTTTTATATTTTATGAATAAGAAATAAAACTACTGAAATTAAACGATCTAATGTATTTACTGAAATTAAACAATCTAATATAAATCTAATTAAGCTTATATCTGAATTAAACTGCTTAATTAAAACAGTAAACAAAAGACTAACTGACCTGGAAATGCTCCAAGTCTGCCCTGTGTATGATGACTTCTAAGCTGGTCGGAGGAAGGAAACTCGCACCGGATTTATCCCAAAAGATTTTCGTAAATGATCGTCTGTGATGCTCTTTGAGTTGTTAACAGGACAAACAAGACATACAAATAAATCATAACAACCATAAGATGTATAAATCTCTGCAATAAGGGAAACCTGTTATGCAAAAACTTATATTAAATAATTCAACTCATGAAGAAGATAAACCTGTCATTCACAAACTGAATTAACAATTGTTATGTCTTTTATACAATTGGAAGAAACCAAATATGGATTACAGTGATTAAAATTATATCATTTGCACGTGATCTAGATAGCTAAAGTAGTCGTAAACCAGATACAAATTAATATACACAACATGAAACAAAATGTTGATATAATGAGAAGCTAAAACTGTGACAAAACACCAAATTCTGCTTCAGTCTGTATTAAAACTCCACATCCTTGTTCTCCCATGAATGAGGATGAAATTATTACAAAAATCATAAGTATATATAAGTCTCTCCACAGGGTAAAACCTCCCTGTGGATAATATCAAAATGTTTTACATAATCTGGGAAATATCCCAAAATCAGCTAAACTAGGAAATAAAAAATGCAAGTGAAATCTTTGAAATATCTCCTAACTGCTCATCAAAGCCACTGCCAATTCGAATTTACCTGGAATAGACCAAAAATAACCAATTAGAAAGACATTTCATCAACAAAACAATAAAAATTTGATCCTACAGACTTAGCTACAGAATCATCTGATTCTGTAGCTAGTCTAAAATAGCATACAGGACCAGATAGCAATCAAATGAAATCTTTTCAAAAGAATCAAATCCAATTTAATTTTCTTTTAATAAATATCCGAAACGAATCACTATGATTCCAATGAGTTTATCATTCAAATTAAATAAATCGAAAAGGATGCAATTGAGACAGGGTAAGAATGCTCTGTTTTTTCAGTTGCCATAAAATCAGGTCAAATAGTAACTGAACTGTTTCATATCAAATGAAATTAATAGTGAATCATATCGAATAAGATATGATTTAATTCAACACAATCAAAATCGATACAATCATAATCGATTTGTTATGACTGTAACAATGTGCATAAGATTTATATTGTTTTAATCAGATACTGATATGGGAAGACTGTTACGATTATAGTCAAAATGAAACATGTATAATAGCATCAACAAACTTCGCCATAGATTTCGATCGTTGAGTGTTACACAGTCAACAGACAGGACCAAAAATAGTGATCGCAACAATCAACAAAAGTGATAATCATAAACTGGGCAACAATAGAATCGAATCGTGACTTAGTCAAATATAGAAACAAATCGTAATCCTGGGCATAATCACTTTCATTCCTCAAATCAAATTTAAACAATATAATTGTTGCAATATGAATCGAACCAATAACACAGTCAAACAAAACAATGCGAATCGATTGGTTGAGTATAACAGTTATGATTCGTATCTATTCGCAATTTTGGTTATGCATTAACATAATGGTATTCGAATCGGTTGAAAAAGACATGGAAAATAAAATCATAACAGTTAACCATTATTGCCAACCATATCATATAGAATATAACCAATTCGAATCGAAACATTGACTGTGTTCGTAATTGAAATACCAGAAACAACCTGTGTTTAGGAAAGATATTAACAACTTCAATAAGCAACAGAGTATTCAGTTCAAACCAAATCGAAACAATCAAATCCATACCATGATTAACCGAATCAAAGCTAAATCCAATCAAAACTAATCCGAGAAACGAAATTCGATTAATCAAAACAAAATTATGCATACAGTGCATGCTTATGTGTCAAAGCAAATCCACGTTGTAAACAAAGCTTATAAGTTTTTCATATAAACATGTGATAGTCATACCAGTGATGCTACTCGAGCTATGCCAATTTTGAATTAATGACCACTGTAGCTGACTCCACGTTCTTAAACAAAATCGAACCTGTTGTTCACTGTTTCTTATCAGTGGTTGTCAATTTAGCCCTTTGACTGGTGAGCGTTGCAAATTGATCCTCCAGAGCATGAATTCGGGACTGTAGCATTGGCACATCAAGGTAATACCTTTCTAACCATGAGCCACACTGATCACATGCTGGAGCAGCTGGTTGAGATAGAGAAGGAGGGGGTTTTGATGAGTCACCAGGGATTTCACGAGGAATTTTGATGCCTGGATAATTAGGATCATTTTGCAAGCAAGGTGGTAGGTTTTTGACAAAGTCGTATGAGGGTTTGTCACACAGACCTTCAGAATAGGGATACTCACTTGCCAGGTAGCGTTCCACCTCTGAGTCAGAATCTTCACTCACCATGATAGGGTTAGGGTTGACAGGAGGTCTCAGTTTGTTTCTTGCCATGCGAGAGATTAATCAGGCGTTCTTTATACGTTTAGAATTCGCAGTAGGTTTGGCCTTAGGCCTTTTAGCCACGGGTTTAACAGTTTCGACATCTTTGGTCACATAATTGGGTAGGTCAAAAGGTGATTCGAGTAGGGATTTAGGTAACAGAGCACTGTAAGGCACAGGGGGTACCGACTTGCTCTCGCTCACCACAGGTTTGTCAACCTGTGGTGGGCTTGAGTCCTCAAAATTATTTCGATTAAGAAAATCATCCCAACAGTCTCGATGTAACCCCAAATGACAAACCACATGCATTTTAATTAACCCAAAGTGAAAAAGGCTGTTATCGGCCTGGTTTCGTTTGTATCTTTTAGACATTTTAAACAGACTCCTATGCAAGTAATAAGGCATATTAATCTCATAGCCCATGAAAACCATAAGTAGCCGAAGGTGGTACAAGAAAAAGAAACCATACCGGCCCTCGCAGGTGATAAACAACTTGGTTATCATCAACAAGTCGTGCCAACGTTGCTTGAGCATATTCACGAGCAAACCTTTGTCATAGGAGATCACCCTTCGTGACTGGAAGAGAAATGTCCACGGGACATCTTCCACTTTGCAATTTTTTGACCACTTCTGACCAGTAGCAGGCAGACCGGTAGCAAAACTGAGAAATTTCTCGTCAATTTCCAATTGGACATCCCCAACCTTGGCTCGGCAACCATCAAAGGTTAATGCAAATTGTCGAGCCACGTTAGGGTTGAAGCCATCAAACTTTCGTATGAACGGGAGCCAACCAAATTCCTCAAGGTTGCTGTAAGAATTGTCGAACATCAACAAAGCTTGGCAACCATTGGGTTCAGCCCTTACGACTGGAGCCATGGCACAGGCACATGGTAGGGTTTGGATTAAACACAACAATACACAGGAGAAAAATCGTTTGGGCTAACAGATGAGAACGATGAAAGAGGAGGCAAATTAATGTGCGCGTGCGAGGGTGGTGGGATTATCACCACCATGTAGCAAAGTAATGGCAAAGTACAATGCTTTTCAATCAATCATAAACCACAATATTCGGCCAACCCAAGATTTAAATGGTGGATGACATACCAATGTGCCATTGCATTGTTTGAAACCACGAATGTTCAACGTTAAATCAAACCCAAAGTTAAATGTGTGCCTGTAATAATTCAAACCATTATATCAAAACCCAAAAGTTTAATCCACGTGCCATTGCATAACTTCAAACATTATGATCAAAGGTTTTAAAAACATAGTGACAATTGATTTCATGAAATCGACAAGCCAAGAAATAATAAGGATCTCATTATATAAAACAAAATCAACCATGACCCCTATAGAATCAAATATAACCCATAAATTAACATGCTCAATGCCTTATGAATCAAATAAAGATCAAGTTGCGCAATCAAAGCAAGAATAGGCAAATGGTCATAGTTCGAAAAATCATTCCAGCCACTTAATAATAAACCAAAGGTAAGTACCAATCAAAGTATCAATGAGAAGATCATGACAATTCAAATAACGATGGAGGAGTTTTCACACTTACAGTCGTGAAAACTAAATCGAAATCAATTTGCAAGTGTCGCATGAAATTAAAATATCGTTTATTTGCAAGATGCGATGGAAATTTGAAGTTCAGGAGACATAGGTGTAGGCAGCTTATAGGGCAATAGAAAAAATTGTATTGGCTTCCAACAGGGGGGCAATCTGTTACACATCAAAATTACTCACTTCAATAGTGTCGCAAGTGTCGTCATTACCTATGTTGTAAGTGTCGCATATTGACCACAAGTGTTGCAAGTGTCACAAACATCACACTGCCATCTTTCCTATGTCGTGCCTCTAACAACATCATAAAGACACTTAATACACCTCAAAGGCTAGTTTGGAAGAAGAGAAATCACTTGACAGGAAGTACAAGCCTTTTGCCATTGGAAAAACCACTCAAAAATGAATTTTGGAGAGGAATTCTCCCCAACACACTGTCAGGGAGTGTTGGCACTCCCTGAGACTCTTTGGGGGAGTGTTTGAGCACCTTTTGCACCCTTTTATGGGAGTTCTACCCTTTTCTGAGCAAATTTTGGGTTTGTTGAGGCAAATCAGGGAAGAATCCCTCAATTCCTGAAGGTGGTTGGATTCGAATAGATGGTCAAGGCATGATCTTAGGGAAGATCCTCAAATGAAGGAGAGGAATCCTCAACTTATCCCAAATATCTCTCAAGTGGTTGGACCTCTCCAAGGTTATATAAGGAGGCCTTCTCATGGTGAAATGTACATAAAAAAGAGACTAGATATTGATACCAAACTTATGATCCTGGAAGTGGTATGAATAGAAGATATTGGAGATGTGACACTTATGATCTCATAAGTGAGATTCCATCATAGAAATCAATGTATATTACTTGAGAAAAGGGGTTGGACAAGGAGAACTGGAAGAAGCTTCTGCACCTTCATCAAAGGATTGTAAGTATTTTTACTTGTTCTCATTAATAATCAATGCTTGGTTTGTTTCTTTCAAATTTATGTTCATTCCACATGTGTTTTTCTGCAGTAGATGGATCTATATTTGAGCTAATCTCAGTAGAGTAGGAAGTATTTTGTACCTTTGTTTGTTTTATAGGACCTATCGGGGAGCTCAGGATCGAAACTTAGCCTGGACTTTGCAGGGACAAATGTCGTTAATAAGGTACATATCTTTCTTCTTCTCCTTCATATGTTAGATTGATTAGATCTAAAAGGATGTCAGTGTCCATGTTAAGCACTTTTCTATCTTTTCCTTAGGCGTCTAGAGACCAATATGTAATCCACTTGTCCGCAAGGGGATTCACCTACAATAAATACAAACGACCTTTGTATCGAAGCTCATCATTGAGCCAAGAGTACCCTGGGGAAACTGGAGAATTGGACTACAGATGTTGTATCAGATGCAAATTTTTGGGTTTGCGTAGCCATTCTTGGTGAACATCTTGGAGCCAATCTGGTACAATGAAGGAGAGAGAGAAAAGGGACCCTTCATCTTCATATTTTGTGGAAAGTACATCATTAACCACATTGTCTTTTCCTTTCTTGTAAATGATCTCATAATCATATCCAAAGAGCTTAGTCACCCATCTTTGTTTCTCTTGGGAGGAAAGTTGTTGTTCCAGAAAATACTTGAGGCTTTGATGATCTATCTTAATTTGGAAGTGTTGCCCCAATAGATAGGGGTGCTAAATATCCATGGCATGCAAAATAGACAACGTTTCCTTTTCATAGATTGATTTGCCCAAATTGCGCTCAGACAATTGTTTGCTGGTAAAGGCCAAAGGCCAACCCTCTTGCATAAGGAAAACACTAATTCCTTTCCTAGAAGAATCACATTCCATGACAAAGGTCTTTGTGAAATTAGGAAGGGTCAGGACTGGAGTGGTACACATGGCCATCTTCAAGGTTTGAAAATCCTGAGAAGCTGTTGGATTCCAAGTGAAATAATTATTTTTAAGGAGTGCAGTGAGAGGTGTCACAATATTTCCATAATTCTTAACAAACTTGCGATAATAACTTGTTAAACCCAGAAATCCACACAAGCTCTTGAGAGTCTTTGGTTGATGCCAATCTTGCATAGATTCAATATTTTTAGGATCCACCCTAACGCCGACCTTGCCAACAAGATTGACTCAAGTACTCGACTTCCGATGCACCAAAAGTTTAAAGCACATTTATATTGTTTGAGGAAATGTTGGTGCTGAGAGAGTATATGGAGAACTTGACCCACATGAGAAAGATGGGTTTTCTAGGTTTTACTATAGATGAGGATATCATCAAAGAAAACTAATACAAAATGACAGAGAAAACGACGAAAGACATGATTCATGAGGCTTTGGAAAGTGGAGGGAGAATTACACATGACAAAGGACATGACCAAAAAATCATAGTGGCCCTCATGAGTTCTAAATGAAGTCTTAGGAATGTCTGCCTCTTTCATATAGATATGGTGGTAGCCAGAATGAAGATCAAGTTTAGTAAAGAACTGGGAAGCACTCAATTCATCTAAGAGGTCATCAATGATATGAATGGGAAATTTGTCTTTAATGGTGAGTTTGTTGAGGGCATGGAAGTTAGGACACATGCACCAAGAACCTTCTTTATTAAGAGCCATGACCACAGGTGAAGAGTAGGGGCTCGTACTAGGGTGGATAACACTTGCATTGAGAAAGTCTTGAACAATTTTCTCGATTTCATTTTTTTGGGAAAAGGGATGATGATAGGAATGGATATTGGGAGGAAGGATTCCCGGGACAAGGGGAATGGAATGATCATGAACAACACGAGAAGGAGGAAGTCCCTAGGGAGTGGAAAAAACCACTTGATGTTTAGAGAGGATGGATTGGAGGTCCTGCGGCATAGTGGGTGTCTCAATTGCTTGTATGGCATGGAGTTTGGAAATAATGCTAGAATGACCTTTTTTTGGTAGATTTTCCATGCGATGGGAACTAATGATCTCCAGGGAACTGATGGTGATTCCTTGGAACTTATATTGTTGTCCCTCCGGGTCGAATTGCATATTTAATTCCTTAAAATCCATGAGAATGGGACCCAAAGTCCTTATCTATTTTGCACCCAACACAATGTCACAACTGCCCATTGTTGGAAGATTGGTTGTTGTCATTGACGTCAACCCTAGTCATTGGTTTTGGATCACAATATTGATGAAGATATTTGGACATGAAGGAAAATGCACATGCATATACAACACCCATGGATGGATAGTATACATCATGTTGTTTCTGGTGGTAGGTGGCACATCCCGTGGATCCTCATGGTTGAGGAGAAATGAGTTTTTGAAGATGACAATGTGAATTGAAGAAGGAAGTACAGGTCGGCTCTGAAGATAATTAAAGAAAAGAATTATAAAATAAGAAAGTGTCAGGTCAGCCCTAATGTTAAAAGGAAGTGACATAAAGGTATAAATACATCTCATTAAACATTAATTTTTCAACACACACAATTTTGTTAATGAACAAGGAGATATAATTCAAATTTCAGAGGAAATCTGAAGTAAAGAAGGCTGGATTTCAAGGGAGGATGAAGTCTTTTGGTGATGTGTTCTAAGGTATGTTGTTTACAGGTCATCTTACCATTTTCACTATAACGTTTTTTCTAGAACGATTCATATGATGAAATTGGTATGGTATTGAGAAGACATATCTAGGCACCCGTGGTAAAAATTTCAGCTCTTTATTCACTATAATTTTGGAGATACACTCTGTGGAAGATAGGGTTTTTGACTAGTCTTGAAGCTAGTCATAAACATGTGTTCTGGGTAGAACAATCATAACGTCTTGATAGAGAATCCAAATGAAGTGAGACCAATTGAATTGGAAAGAGTACGAGTTTTAGTTTCCTTTGTAAAAATTTCAGAATATGATGTTAAAAATTGAGCACGGGGCATACTTCACAAGTTCACTCTCTTGAATAAACCATAATTGAATAAGGTCTACCATTTTCTCTATAAATCCTTTTCTGGGAGGATTCAAGGAGTGAAACTTGGAGGATTTTCAGAGAATACATGGAGTAATATTATCTATAGGATTAGAGTATTCCAATAAGTGAAGAACTGCAGAAGTTGAAGAAGTCTCAGGAAGGATTATCAGGTTCTATGTGATGGTTGGTTGATGGTGATAATTTAATGTAAAGTTTTATTATCTCTCATATATTCTTGGGTGGAAGGAAGGGGAAAGGATGGAGAGTTCAAATCTCTCTTGATATTGGAGGATTTTATATTCCTTTTGGAGGTTTATCCCTTCCTTTATATTTGGAAGATGTAGCTACCTTTGGAATTCATTACTTCCCTTGAACAATAACTATTGATTATTTCTCATATATTGTGCATGGTGTATTGTGGTGTAACTCTTATACTATTTTTAATTGCTCATTGGATAAAATTGAATGGTTTAAGTATAAGTTGATTTTTTTTTTTAAATTGTACTTGATACTGATTCACCCCCCTCTCAGTACCAACAATTGGTATTAGAGCAAGTTGCCTTCAGAACAATTTAACCATTGGAAGGAAAATCCCGAGCAGAGATGGATGACCATGAACACATTTCAAATGGGATTCAATGATTTGATGGAAGAAATTATGCATACTGGAGTGATAGAGTGAAAACTTACCTAACATTGTTGGGAGTATACATTTGGTACTCAGTTGTAAATGGCTATGTAATCCCAAATAATGCTCCAACCGATTCAAATGAGAAGAATCTTATGAGTTGTAATTCAAAATACAGACATGTTATTCTAAAATCATTGGCACCAACCATTTCTAGCAAAGTGATGGGCTACAACACTGCTAAAGAGGTATGGGACAAACTCAAAAGTATCTATGAAGGTGATCCAAACGTTAAGCAGGTCAAGCTTCAACGACATAGAGAAGAATTTGAAAATTTGAAGATGGATGAAAAGGAAGATATTGCAATCTATTTTCTTAGAGTTGATGAATTTGTTAATTCTATCAGAGGATTAGGTGAAGAGCTCAATGAATCCTTGGTTATACAAAAAGTGTTGAGATCACTTCTCTTGAAGTATGATGCTAAGGTCTCCTCCATTGAAGAAACTAGGGACTTGACCAAAATGAAAATGGATGAATTACATGGGTCTATTAGAGCATATGAAATGAGAACATGTACAGAAAGTGACCAACTAAACAATGAAGCAACCTTTAAAGCCATAAATAAGACAAAAAACAAGGATAATGACCTTCATGAAGAAATAGAAAATTTTGTAAGAAGGTTCTAGAAGGGAATTGGAAGATATAAAGGTAAGTCTCCTCTCAAATGTTTTAACTGTGGTAGAATATGACATATTGTTGAAAAATTCTAATATAAAAAGAGAAGTCTCAACAATAAAAAGAGATTCTACTCCAAGGATGATGACATCTCCTNAGATGAGAGTGATGAAGAAGATAATGATGGAGGAGAAGTCCTCTTCATAACCCAAGAAACCCAAGATGATGATCACAAGAGTTCTAAAGAAGAAGAAATCGTTTTTGAAGAAAATTCATATGAAGAAATCAACCTTGATTCCTTTTGGGGATACAAAGACAACGTAGAGAGTGAACAATAAGATGAGAATCTTGAAAAGTTGAAGCATGTTGAAACTGAAAATAAGAAGCTTAGAAACACAAACATAATACTAAAAGGTGAATTGAGTAGTTGTGAAGAAGAGAATTACAGGCTTGAAAAGACCATTGGTAGCTTGAAGGAACAATTAGAAGATTATGAGAAATTGAAAGAAGAATTGGATCACACAAAAGGGAAGATACTATTGAAAATAGAAAAGTTGAAGAAGTTCGAAAAAAATACATTGAAAAATTAGATGAAATCGTTAGCATTCAAAGATCTCCAAATGACAAGACAGGACTAGGATACACTGACAGTTTGAAGAAAACAAAACAAGAGAAGGAAGATGAAAAGGATGAAACCAACACTCCAGAGCAAGTTGAACAACAAGATAAAAGACTAGAATTCAGAAGGAATGAGACATCAAGAATATCCTCTCCCATCGGGTATGAAAGCAATCATTATGAAGGAAACTACAGAATAATAAATCATGAACCCAGTTGGACTACACCACAAAGAAGATCACTTACTCCCAGGTATCAAAACTTCTTTCTTGGACGTTGCTATACTTGTGGAAATTTCGGACACAAGGCAATCAATTTTAGAATTGATGAAAGGAATAACTACGCAAGCTAGATGAATGGTGAAAATAATAGATATGTAAATGTTCATAGACCCGTCAACATAAGTTATAATCCATTTGACCCATTAATGGATCAAAATATTGTATGTTACAAGTGCAATAATCTTGGTCACAAAGCACGAGATTGCAGAGAGGTGAAGGAAGATAATCATATGCCAAATGTCCCTATACCAACTACAACATGGAAAAGGAAAGAAATTCCACACAATGAAAAATGTCGAATAACATTGGTTGCTAAAGAATGAAAAGAAGAAGATGAATGGTTCATAGACAATGGGTGCTCATCTCATATGACCGAAGATCAAAGCAAATTTGTCAGTTTGAAGAAAAAGTGTGGAAATGTTGCATTTGGAGATGAATCATCTACCAAAATACTTGGAAAAAGAACTGTAAATATTGGAAGTGAAAATGTAAAAGAAGGAAAAGTCCTATTGGTTGAATATCTGAAGCATAATATGCTCAGTGTCAACAAAGTATGCGATCAAGGATACACTCTTATTTTTGACTCTCGAAAATGTAAAATCAGAGAAACTAAATCAGGGAGATTGGTTGCAACTGCAACAAGAAGACTGAACAACATATACATCATAGACATGAAAAAGAGAGAGAATACAAAGTCCACACAAAAGGATTCAAAGGAAGAAAAAGTCCCAAAGACTAAAAATAAGGATGAAGTATTATTGAGTGCCACATGTTCAGGGGGGCAACCCCAAAGAAGAAGGCCACCTTATGCCATTGAACTCAGGGGGAGAAAACCCACCCTTTGGCATTGATGTCGAAGGGGGATAGAAATTGGGATCACGATGACAGGGGGAGCATGAGTGTTTCCATCAATGACAAAGGGGGATATCATTGGAAGATTGGTTGTTGTCATTGATGTCAACCCTAGTCATTGGTTTTGGACCACAAGATTGATGAAGGTATTTGGACATGAAGAAGAATGCACATGAAAATAAAACACCCATGGATGGATAATATACATCATGTTGTTTCTAGTGGAAGGTGGCACGTCACATGGATCCTCATGGCTGAGGATAAATGAATTTTTGAATATGACAAAGTGAATTGAAGAAGGAAGTACAGGTCGGCCTTGAAGATAATTAAAGAAAATAATTACAAAATAAGAAAGTGTCAGGTCAGCCCTAATGTTAAAAGGAAGTGACATAAAGAGTATAAATACATCTCATTAAACATTCATTTTTCAACACACACAAGTTTCTTAATGAATAAGGAGATATAAATCAAATTTCAGAGGAAATCTGAAGTAAAGAAGGCCAAATTTCAAGGGAGGATGAAGTCTTTTGGTGATGTGTTCTAAGGTATGTTATTTATAGGTCATCTTACCATTTTCACTATAACATTTTTTCTAGAACGATTCAGATGGTGAAATTGGTATGGTATTGCGAAGACATATCTAGGTACATGTGGTAAAAATTTCAACTCTTTATTCACTATAATCTTGGAGATACACTTTGTGGAAGATAGGGTTTTTGACTAGTCCCGAAGATAGTCATAAATAGGTGTTCTGGGTAAAACAATAATAATGTATTCATAGATAATCCAAATGAAGTGAGACCAATTTAATTTGAAAGAGTACGGACTATAGTTTCCTGTGTAAAAATTTCAGAATATGATGTTAAAAATTGAGCGCAGGGCATGCTTTACAAGTTCGCTCTCCTGAATAAACCAGAATTGAATAAGGTCTACCATTTTCTCTATAACTCCTTTTCTGGGAGGCTTCAAGGAGTGAAACTTGGAGGAGTTTCAGAGAATACATTGAGTAATATTATCTATAGGATCAGAGTATTCCAAGAAGTGAAGAACTGTAGAAGTTGAAGAAGTATCAGGAAGCATTATTAAGTTCTATGTGATGGTTGGTTGATGGTGATAATTTAATGTAAATTTTTATTGTCTCTCATACATTCTTGGGTGGAAGGAAGGGGCAAGGATGGAGAGGTCAACTCTCTCTTGATATTGGAGGATTGTATCTTCCTTTTGGAGGTTTATCCCTCCCTTTATATTTGGAAGCTGTAGCTACCTTTGGAATTCATTACTTCCCTTGAACAATAACTATTGATTATTTATCATATATTATGCATGGTGTATTGTGGTGTATTGGTGTAACTCTTATACTATTGTTCATTGCTCATTGGATATAATTGAATGGTGTAAGTATACATTGATTTAAAAAAAAAATTGTACTTGATACTGATTCACCCCCCTCTCAGTATCAACACCCATGTTGATAGAAAACATATGATATTTCAGGTGGTATTCACCAATTAGGAGACACACATTTTCACAACACCCTCCACATTTCATGGACCCACCATTGGAAATCATGATTTGAAAATTATTGACTGTACATATATAACAATTAGTTTCTTGGGCAATGCGACGATGAATAAAATTATGGGTGCTTCCACTATCAACAAGAATGATCACCTTCCTATGCTTGATGTAACCAATTAGCTTGAGGGTTTGGGGAGAGAGAAGCCAGTGAGAGAATTTAGGGAAATAACTGGTTCTACTTCGAGAGGGTCTAAGGGAGGGGTTATGTCAGTGGGTTTAGGTGACACTGACATAAGGGGAGCCTCAACATCCTCTTCCGAAACATCCTCCGAGATGGCCATAAAAATATTTTGTTCCTTACACTTGTGTCCCAGAAAATATTTTTCATCACAATTATAACAAAGGCCTTTGAGTTGGCGTTCAACCTTTTCGTCCCTGGTCAATTTCTGGATCTTTAGTGGAGTAGAAGGAGTGGGAATTACTGGTTTAGTGCGAGGAATAAAGGAGGGTTTTCTGTTTTGAGAAGAGACAACCTGTTGTGCTTCCTTAGCTCTTTTAGTAGCATCCACCCAACTCTGAGGCCGAGCCATGAGGACATGAGCAAGAATCTCATCCTTGAGGCCACTGATAAAACATTCCTGGAAAAAAGCATTAGACATGCCCTCTATATGAAAATCTAGTCGCTCAAAAGAAACTAGAAAGTATTCCACTGTGCCAGATTGTTTCAACTTCATCAAATGACATAAATGGTTGGTGTTAGTGTCAAATCATTCATAAATATCTACCACAAAGTGTGTCCAAGCCACATACCCTTGGCGGGAATTTTTTCTCCATTGCCACGACTGCCAACGTTCTTGATCTAGATGGAGAACACCATACCAAAGTTTGGCCAACTCATTCTTAATGCCATACAAAGAGAAATAATGTTCCATTTGAGTTACCCAACCAGTGGGATCCAATCCATCAAATTTGGTCACATCCAAAAGAGGAAGGCGTAGGTCACACTGAAAGTGATGGGGCTGAAAATTATGGGAATGAGAGGAAGTTTCACCTTCAGTATGCAAAGGTGGGTCAGATAAGGGAAGATCTACATGGATGTGAAGCTTGGCTAGATCATCGTAGTGACAGATTCAAGTTGGGTAGTAATGTCTTGTTTGAGTTCCGTGATTGAGGCACCAATGGAGGAATGCATCTTTTGATTGATGGTGGCAATATTGGCATTGAGCTGTCACACTTCTTGTTGGGTTCTTGTGAAATTAGAGTGCAAGGTAGTGAAGTGAGCTTCCAAGTCTTGGCTACGGGTATGGGCCATGATGATGAGGGAACACAAAAAGGGCGGGTGGGACCACAGATAAAATGGGTTATGGGTGAAGTGTATCACAACGTTCAGGGCGACAAGTTGAATCTAATGGGGTAAAGCCCAAATAAGGGTGTTGGAAGGGGGTCATGTCCACAAGATTATTTTTTTTGATGAAAAATGATAGGTATGACTGTGATAAGGGCGAAGACAAAAATCCAATGGAATAAGTCTCAAATAAGGGTGCCAACAAGATCTATAACTTTTTTTTTTGTATTCCTGCGGAGTTATACTCCGATATGAAGAATACTCCAGTGATGAAATTCCCAAATTCTTAATAGGAAGAAATGTGTAGTAATTTCACAACTCGAATGCAGGAGACACAGTTGCACCACAATAGATATTGTCTGTTCTATTTTTGTTTCCGTGCCAAGGGTTAGGTATTCAAGGGTTCTATAGACAAGGGTTTTCCCTGTGCTATAGCTCTCTGATATACGTGCAGGGTCCAATAGTAGTACTCGTCCCAATATCTTAGGGCACCAACTAAAGAGGCTATACCATGCCCTTAGCCATACTACCCGACTACCTAGGTACTAGAGAGTATCTTCCCCAGTGCTGTTCTCGGTGGCACTATAGCAGTCAGGCGACCGATCGATTTATCTATGGGGGGCTTCGGAAGATCTAAGCCGATCCATATATAGGTGCTATTTGATGCGCTACCACTCAAAGGGGTACCAATAGGGGTTACAAGGGTGGCCAACAAATGTGTGCTTAAGTACCACTTGCATTTCCTACGTGTATGAATCCCTGACCATGGGTTTATGCGTGTAACAACATATCTCTGTAGCTTAAATACCTTGGAATACATCTCTACCATGAAAAAATTTAACCCACAATTTTCTGCCGAGGAAGTTGCTTTGATACCACTTGTAATATTCTAGATATAAAAAGTATGCAGAACATAAATAAATAGATAGAAATGGCAGATGAACAACAATATAACTAGAACAACACCACAATAATACCAAAATGATACCAGAATAATACCAGAAAGAGCCCTTTGATTACTGAGAGCAATGTTCACTTGCCTCTTCAAGGGGGAAACCTCCAACAGAGCAGAGCAATATTACAGTAATATCCAAGACAATAGTTCTCATACCCTCGACTCCTATTTATACTAAATATGTCTATCAAAAGAACCATCTAGAGGAACATCCTTCTATAAGTGGAAGCTTCTATTAGGTCTTCTTACATTGGACTTATTCTTCCTTATTGCTAGGACTTATTAATATTGACCTTTATTACATGGAAATATATTATTCTACCTATGTGAGGGGTTAGGTCCCTAACATGATGGAATCAATGGACTTCCTTGGACTCTGGATTGAGTCAGGGAGTGAATTGTATTTTGATTAAGTATTTCATTTTATGTACTTGTGACATATGATTGATTACAATATGATTTATGTATATGGATTATTGACATGGTTTTATCAATGGATGCAGGCTTGACGATGCCTGCTAATCCAAATTGCATAAAGAGTAGAGTGGCCATGCACAAAAACCATGCATTGAGGGAGAGGTGTGGCAACGTCCTTGTCACATCCTACTAGCACTGCCATTGTGGTCTGTGTTAGGACCCTATAAATCATAGGGAAATCAGTGTTCTGACTGATATCTATTTCAGGCATAAAGCAGTTTGTTTCTAATGCATAGTGAAGATGTGAAGGTGGAAAAAAACACTCAACACTGACCAAGCATAAACCAAGTTCCTAAACGCAAATTTCAAAGCAAGTTAAAATTCCAGTGCATTTTAAGACAAGAAATTAAGAGTAGTTGGTTTGCATGGAAAAAAATTATTTTGCAAAGTTATTGGTTTTAATTAACCTAAATTTGGCTCTATTAAGAAAATTTGTATTTTTAAGCCAAAATTGGCCTTCTCGGCCTTTGTAGTTGAAAATATCTTTGAAATTTTCTTAAAAAATTATAGCCCACAAGCCTAGCTACGAGCCCTCGAGATTGTTTAGCAAGAAACATCATACGACCAAGTCACCACAATACACAAGCCCAACGCACAAGCGTGAAGATCCAATGCATAGCCTCGGGCTCACTTCATCGAAACACTATGTGAGTGTTGGCTCATATAAACACCAATAATTCATTTTACCTGGTGCATGTGGGATATTGCCCACAGAGTAAGAAAAAAGATAAAACGCAGTGCCAGGTGCCAAGGCGACCACACAATTATCCAAAGGATGTATCACGTGCCAAGAGGTGATTGTATAGGTGCCCAAAGACTCTGATGTTGTTGTTGTTTCTCAGGCCGCATATGCCCATGAGGAGCATTAGCATGTAATATCAATAGGCAATGGTTGTTAAAGAAAATGGACAAATTATTCGTAATTTTTATCATGGATGGGGGCTGTAAAAAACATTGAGTTCATGCTCAATCCCCTCACTTCCTTCACAAATGGAGATTGTAAAGAGCATTCTAGGAAAGGAATACTGGTGGGCAGGATCCACTCTCTCAGGTCCATTAATTTACACACCTTTTGGCAAAGGAGACGCTGGGGATGACAAAAGAAGGAAATTATCTGGATAGGACAAGGTTCTTTCGCGGTTGATCCTTTCGAAGTTTTGGATTCCCCAAGTTAATAAATTCTCCCAATGCAAATATATTGGTGGTTCCATCATTACCACTTCAGTCCCAGATAATCTACACAAAAGGTTTTATGAAAGAAAAAGGAAGAAATTATCTTATTCATTTTGACCAATGCACTTAAGTTTCCAACCTATGCCAAGCATACATTGCGATCTGCGATACCAAAAGAAGGGCATGTAGCTAAGCAAGTAACAGAGATGAAGGCTTTGCTATCAAATCTTCTGATGCGGTGAAAAGGTTTCCATCTCAGATATGATTTATCACAGGAAAAAATTTCACTTTGATTCCTCATATGGTTGGAGGATATGCATCGCAGTCTTCAAATGAAGGGTATCAAAATACGTGCCTAGATGTCACCATAAGTAAGCCATGATAAGCCACTAAATGATGCCAAAGGTTCAAAGGTTTTCCAAGTGTCAATTCATCCTGTTGTTCCTGAGTCTGTACCTAAGGCTTAAAGTACAGTTTCAAGGCATCCGAAAGTATGTTAAAGATTGGTAAAAGGATTTCGCTAACCTTCGGTATAGGAAACTAATGAGGATTTCTACGTTCTCGTTGTCTAGCTTCCAACTGTTCCTGAGTAGTAATATCTTGTTCAATGGCTGCCCATGAACGTTCAAGTTCCTCCCGGGTGTTAGCAGTTTTAAGGATTGTGTCAAAAAGATTTAAAGCAATGTGTGTTTGATTAGATAGTCCGGGTTCAATATTAGGTTGAGTTGCAGCAGGGACAGTCATTGAGGAATAGTACCAGTATGGAAATAATTTAAAGAGAGATTTCAACGCTGTTTCAATTTTGGTATAAATAAAGAGAAATTTTTCTTTAAGAACAAAATAGGAATGCAAACTTGAAGGCTCTTTCCCGTAACTGTATTATTTTTAATAAAAAGATATGGAGTGAGAGAAAAATATTTAGCTGTATATAACGCAAGGTTCCTGTTAAAGAGAAAACTCACACATAAACAGAAGAAGAAATTAGTATAGAAATAATTGACGTAGTGTAAATAAATAAATAATTCTGTAAATGCAGATTGGTCTTACACCCGCTGATAGCTGGTGCAGAGGAAAGACAATAACCAATTATAGAAAGATGAAATCCCTTCACTATAGTAGTGGTCGTACTAAAGTATAGCGATACACAACAATTATGAAAAGTGAAATGAAATGAAACGTGAAACATAAAGACACAAAGTTGTAACACAGTCGTGACGGGATCGAGAATCTTCAGAATTTACTTGTATTAACTTCCCGAATTCTAAAACTCTATTACATCAATACCAAAAAGGTCCAACCTTTTCTTCTTCTTTTTGTGATCTATTTATACAAATTTGTAGATCAGTTTAGAAACTCAACGGTTTCATAAATTTAGTTACAAATGAGAGGAGAGAAATCACTCCATCTCTCCTACTCTATTTTCAAAAGGTGTCAGTTGCTTGTCTTTGCGTGGATTCGGTGCATATGTTACATTTATCCACAAACTGGGATACAAGCTGCGAAGGTTCTGATTGACAGCTGGCCTCGGTGAAATATCATTCTCGGGCTAACTGTGGAAGCTTATCACCCATTTGTGCATCAATGATGTCAAGGGAACTTAGTTGTGCGCTAGGTTGAATTAAGTGTTTTTCAAATTGAGCCATGTCCACCCTGTCCGTCTTAGAGATATCTACCGAATCTCTCTCATTCTTCTCCTTTAGATCAAGGGAAATCTGCTCCACATTCATTTTCCGTAAGGTCTCTGAGTCACCTCCACTCTCCATCCCTAACAGCTCACCATCTATAGCATTGAAGGCTTCCTCTAATGAACTGGTTACTTTTTGGGCCTGTTCCTTGCTTAAGGTAATATTATGTTCCCAATCCTTTAACAGAATATTACCTCTAGTTTGTTCAGCGATGATGAGTACGGGAGAACCTGCCGAAAATCTGTTGTTAGTAGCTATCACCGCCTCTTGAAAGGAGACCCGAGCAGCCTCTGCGTTCCTTTCTTTGACAGTCAGATTCTCGGAAATCCGATGCATCAATAGACAATCTTCTCGAATCACTCCCACTTTGTCTAGCAGACTCTGTTGTACAGAAGAGATCCTGCTCCGAATATCGATCGCTCGGGATTTAAACCCCTTGACATCGATCATCCTGCTTTCAGTGACCTGTAACTGAGCCTGCAGCTCTGTGATCATATTCTTCTGCTGACCCGCATGTATCCGACCATCTCGGATCACTGAATGCGCTTGTTCCAACTTGGTTTTGAGGACTTCTATTTCCTTTTTATCAGCCAGTCGGGCCAGTTCTATTTCCCCACTCACCTAACTCTTAGCGCTTTCTGCGGCCGAATCTACTCTGGCTTCGAGAGTCTTGATCAGACGATTCTTTCTTTTGAGCTGACTTTTTAACATCCCGACCGAGAATTGATTCACCGACACATACGCTCCTAGCGTTCTTGCGATCTTTGTGGTGAATTCCTCATTCTTTTTGTTCTTTCCATCGGTCATCACTTTGAACCTTTTAGCAGTCGATCCTTCGTCCTGGTAAACCTCCCTCTTCACAACTTCTTTTATCTTTTTGTCAAAGAAGAACTCATTTGGGGGAAGTTCTTTAGCTCTGATAGGCATTAGCTCCTCACCGAAAATCCATCCTTCTTCTATATTTCCTTGCGTTAACTGCAAGGGGGTGACAGAAGAGATGGGTTCCCTGATCTGCTTCGCTGCCTTTCCTGGTGTGACGACTGAGTCCTACTTCTTCAGAGGATCAGGGGTCTTCGTCCAGTTTCTGGACTTTGGGTTTCTGGAGGGTCTGTGTTTTTTACTTCCACCTCTGAACTATGTTCCTTGGGTGGGTCCATAGTCTCTTCTTATGCTTCGAAATTCTTCCCATGCTCCCCTTCCTGGTGCTTTCGAGGGTTATAAATTTGATCCTCAGAACCTTTAGTGCTCTTCTTTTTATCCTCGGAAATACTCAAACCTCCCAACGCAGTGGGAAGGCTTCTTCGCCTATGTTCTTGGAATTTTAACACGGATGCCATGTCTTCGGGTGCTAAGGATCAGATCTGACTAGCACTTCCCTATAAGATCTCGCACCTCGGAAAATGTCATCCGAGGGTGAACACTCGTGTTCAAACTTCTTCAGCCCACAATTTGCCAAATGGTTGCTTACAATTTTCTGGGGATCATGTTTTTTATATTCAATGGAGACCAAACTCAGGTCTTCCAGGGCTGCAGCCTCGACTTTAGCATGCCCGAAATCCAATAAGGAATAAGAATTTAGCCGAACAGGGAAAAACGGCCATACCTTCTTCGAAGATGCTTTGAGCTCTTTACTCACCCCACCAATCACTGTTTGTCAGGCGATCTCGCGACAGGCCAGCTTGTCGGGGATGAACAGTGGTAGCGCAAGTGGGGGAAAAGTAGCCCCGAACACTCTGAAATAGGAAAACTCCGTTTCTACGTGCTAGTCTTCTATACCACTCAGATTTACAGCAATGCTGTCTGAGATACGAGGTGGTGAATGACCAAAAATGGTGATGTGCAAGGGCACCATCACCCAGTTAAAGATTTCGTAGATAAATTTTCCCGCTTTATTCTCCCACAGTTTGTCGTGGTACTCATGTACAGTTTTTTCTAGGGCTGGACTCCAAGCCCAGTTCATCAAAGGGAACGGTGTCATGGAACATATTGCATCCATGATATACGTAGACATGAAAAAAGAGGATGGTCTCCCACTTTCCTTCTGCTCTCGGTACTCGGTGACCCAGTTGAACAAACTGTCCGAGAGTATCTTAGCCCAATTAAATGAGCAACCTTCTACTACCCGAAATATGAGAGGTCCCCACGCAATGTAGAAATGCAATGTATCCTCCTTTTCAAATAGTCGGCATGTCATCATTGCCACATACATATACTGTGGCTCCAACGAAGCAATTGAATAGATGCCCTGGTCATTTTCTCTGAATTTCACGGAGCGCGAAACCCAATCCTTTATCAAACCGGGCATGGTTTTGTCATATTGAGTGCATTCCTTCTCTTTGAATATCTCCAGGAATTCAACATCATATGTGTATTCAGATGTTGTTGGGAGCTCATACATGGTTTGGATATGCTCTGGTCTAAAAGTTTCGACCGTGGTCCGTTGGTCGCTTATGATAGTTCTGGTGGGTAGGTTTATGTGATCCAACGCCCATCGGATCATGTCATAATATGGGAGTAACCGTGGTCTGATTGCAACCCGGTGCATTCCCGATTGAATAACTATATTGTATTTAGTGTTTAGGTCGTCATTTTCGTTATCATTGTCGTCAGAGTCTGAATAATTCACCAACTCAGATTGCAGAATATCTAAAACAAACGACCAGCTAGGGACTGAGCCGCCACTCCGAGGTGAAGTGTCGGAGACATTATCCGGGCCTTGCCCTGCAACCTCGATATTCGCCTTCGCTGCTCTCCTTGGAGCCATGGCTCAAACTTGTGTTTTCTCTCTTCTGCGATAGAACTGTGTATACATGCATAAATTAGTTCACTCGGAGAAAGGTGAGATCTGTGCGCTTATGAAAAAATGTTTGAAATAAAATGAAACTCCTGTATATATTTGAAAATTCTGTACTCTTCGACATAGGTCTGTCAAATCGCAATTAGAAACGAATTTATTGCATAAAATCTGATCTCATTATTCGTAGATTTACTCTAATCTTCCATTAATGACATCAATGTTTGGCGGTCTGACGGTTAGTTGGAGTATGGAGAGTAAAAAGTTACCTCGGGAAATGTGCAACCCTCGATGTGCGGGACATATTTTGCATTATTTTAAATTTTCAAATCTTAGCAACGTAAATAATTTTCTCGTTGTTCACTGCATCATGAATTTCCTTTTTACATTTGACTTCTTCAACTCGCGAGACTGCGAGTGCCGATTTCAACTTAATTAACAGTAATCGTGATTTGGAGCATCATTAATTATATAATTAATCTATTCGCCATATCGCGACTCGGAACTTCAAAGATAGATTTTTGGGAGAATGGTTTGCCGAGTCGTGAAACTGCGATGTGACGATAATTAAGGCTCAAATTATGGGAATAAAATCTTAGATTGGGCTACTAATTAATCTTTCTATAATCATGTCGCAATCTCGTGAGTCGGGGTTTTAGACGCCTTAACACTATGAAAGAAAGTGTCGAGTGACGAAGCGCCGAGAACAAATTTTAACCATGGTTAGTCTTTTACCAGGGTTAGCCCAAAAGTACCTCGTGTCCTCGGCTCTCGGGGCTGTAAAATGAAAAATTTGGGTTTGACGAACGCTGAGGAACGAACTCCCAACAACGTCTACTCATGAGTTAAAAGTTTTACCCTAGTTAATGTCTTAGGAGAAAATTAAAAATGACCTCGCTGTTTCGTGACTCGGGAAGTATGAATTCAAGAATTAAAGTATCTGACTTGCGAGACCCCGAAATAAAACAAAAGAGTGAACATACTCGCGAAAATGGATCTGCTTTAAAAGTATAAAAAGCATTTCTATTCAGGCGACAAGATTTCAGAGTTTTAAGATCTCGGAAGGAAAAAGAAAATCAACTTTAGATTTCAAGTTTCAAGAATTGAAAATTGTAAAGATTTAAAAACAAGAGCGGCTCCAACACATCCAACGCTCTAATGCCAAGCCATAGGAGGAAATTTGGTTACACTACATGTTGCACCAAATTATGTACATGCAGAAAACCAACTGTCACAACAAATTCCATATGCCCAAATTATATCACGAGAACACAAAAGTTCAGGGTTACTTTCACTTAGAACTTGAACTCGAAGTACATATGTCATAATTTTTGGTAAGGTTGTTGTTTTGTATGGATATGGAGATGTTGGTGAGGGTTGTGCTACAACAATGAAGGTTGTTGGAGCTAGGGTCATTGTTACAGAAATTGATTCTATCTGTGCCCTGCAAACTTTTATGGAAGGTCTTCCTGTTCTCATCTTAGAAAATGTAGTTATCTCTACTAATATTTTTGTGACAACCATTGGTAATAGGGATATCATTATATTGGATCACATAAGGAAAATGAAGAACGCTGCCATTATTTGCAAAATTGGTCACTTTGACAACACGATTACTTAGTAGTAGCTTACTCTACCACAATCTGGAAAAAGAAAAAACTGTCATTCTGGGTGTTTGTCATAGCTTTGGAAAAAATCATGTCACACATCCGAGGAGTTCTTTGTTATATTTATAGAGGCAAGAAAAGTTGCAATTTGGGAGTTTACAAGAATTAAGATAATATTTAGTGACATGAGAGATTCATGTTGGCATGTTTTACAGGTAGCGTATGCTTGTCATTGATGGAAAGTACAACAGTGATGATGGCTTGAGTATAGGTATAATGTGCCAGGCGGGCACCAGAAGTATTTTGGGAAGACACAATAGAGTAAGCTCATGAAGACCATAAGAGATAGTGTAGAGGTGCAAGCAGAGTGCAGAGTATGCATGTTTGTCATTGATGGAAAAGATCACGACCAGTAGCACAACGATGATCGCATGGAAAGATCAGAAGCTAAATTCCATTTCGGGTATCAGAAACAAAGACTCCATTTTAGAGTTCCGGATACTGGAAGTTGGAGGAGTAAAGAGTCTAGACTCTTCATCACAAGAGTCCCAAAGTGCCAAAATGCGAAACGCCAAAAATCCTGAAACAGGCACATCAACCGGAGTTTCGGATACCGAGAGTTGGAGGAGTCAAGAGTTGAGACTCTTCATCACAAGAGTCCTGAAGTGCCGAAATGAGAAACGTCAAAAATCACGAAATAGGCACATCAAACGGAGTTTTGGATACCGGGAGTTGGAGGAGTCAAGAGTCGAGAATCTTCATCACAGGAGTCCCGAAGTGCCGAAATGCGAAAAGCCGAAAATCCCAAAACAAGGACATCAACCGGAGTTTCAGATGCCGGGAGTTGGAGGAGTCAAGAGTCGAGACTCTTCATCACAAGAGTCCCGAAGTGCCAAAATGCGAAACACCAAAAAATCCCAAAATAGGCACATCGACCGAAGTTTTAGATACTGAGAGTTGGAGGATTCAAGAGTAGAGACTCTTCATCACAGGAGTCCCGAAGTGCCGAAATGCAAAATTGCGAAAGTGCTGTATGGATAAGTGCTTGGTCATCGCCGGTGGTCACATCGTCGAAAAGCTGTAGAGAAGAGCTCGAAGAGACAAGCTCCATTTCAGAGGTTGGGACATGGAGAGTCGAGACGACTCATCACAGAATCCCCGAAACGTGAAATGCGAAATACGTGTTTAGAATTAGCCCCTGGTCATAGCCTATGGTCACATCGACGATGGATCAAGGGAGGAGGTAGCACAAAGCTAATATCCATTTCAGAGATCGCGACTTGGAGATACGAGATGCCTCACCACAGGAATGCTGAAATGCTGAAATGTCGAATTGTGAAATGGTGAAATAAGAGTGAGACCCATCATTTATGATCCAACGGTGCAGGTTATTCGAGAATATGATCGAAGGGATACTGTTTGTCTTCTCAGTTAATCAATCAGTGGAGATTCAGTTGCTGATGTGGTTTTTGGAGGTTCACAGTGTAACTGCTAGAAACGATTGATTGTTTCTGCCAAAGGACTCAAAGAGACTTCAGGGTGATCGCCAAAGAAGCTGAAGAGTCTTAAGGAATCTGTCAGTGGAATGAAGACTGTTCATAGAGGCGATTGATAGATGGAAGAGCGTAGTAGCCTGTAACTACAACAAAGAGGATGAGCTAGACTGTGATAGAGAAGACGAAGAGTCTCGATTGCTAGATAGGCTAAGGAATCTCAACATAACACCTAGTGATGATGGACACATGGGTTGAACAACTAGAGAAGATGAAGAGTTGCAATGATGATCAGGCAGAGCACTCGACATGAAGAGCATGCAGAAACATTGCGCATAGGGGACGCACAAGGTGCACAAAGACTATAATAATGCAGAACAAAGAAGAGACGGGGGCTGCTGTAGAGAGGAATCACACATGGGGAAATGGATGCTGTGGGCAGAAGCTGAAATACACAGAAGAGGCGTAATTCAGAGAATCAAAATAAGACACAGAGCATAAAGCACGACAAAAGCAAAGAACAGAGATGCATAGATGAGATAGTAAAAGAAGGCTGAGGTGCACTTGTAGAGAAGAGCAGAAGATCAGAAAGCGCAAGAATATGCAGGCAGAGAGACACTAATACATGAGAGTAGAGCAGTGTAGCAGAATAGTGATGAGACTAGTAAGCCATTGATGAACATTATATCACTGTAATAAGTTTCAGTAGAAAAGATTTATATTTGAGGGTGGTAGGGAGGTGCTAGGGAGGACTGTTGTCCTCAGAGGTTCAAGTTGGTGCTTGAACATAGGGAGTTGTAGCTTCCATCTGGTTGTAGCCAGAGAAACCAGGGTGGTAGGGTGGTGCAAGGGAGAATTGTTGTTCTCTTTTATACAGGTTGGTGCCTGTGTGACTGGAAGTTGGTTCTTCCATCCAGTTGGTGTTGGAACACTTAGGGAGTTGTTATTTCCTTCTAGTGGGTGCTAGAGAAACCAGGGAGTTGGTGCTTCCTTCTAGTGGGTGCTAGAGAAACCAGGGANTTGGTGCTTCCTTCTAGTAGGTGCTAGAGAAAACAAAGAGTTGGTGCTCTCAGCAAGTTGCAGCTTGCAAAACAGAGGTTGTAGCCTCATTATGAGTTGGTGCTCATAAGTATGATAATGTACAGAATGTAAAGATTACTTATCATATAAAGAAGAAGAGGTTTTTACCCTTTATGGGTTTCCTCAGAAAATAT
>JZKD02S2336409.1:289490-312000 GCA_000966675.3 Picea glauca
GATAGCCTTTATAAAGGCAGTGTTTAATTATCAAGGATTGATAAGGTGGTTGATGGATTAGACCTAGTTCTTGGAGAGCTGGTTGAAACCATTATAAAACTCTTAAGAGATCAAATTGTCATGGACCTTTTGCAAGATTTTCTGAATGTATTTCTTCGAGTGATTTTGGATGGAGGTCTTTCTCTCGATCATTTTTTCATCTGATGTGGATGTTCTTGAAGAAAACATGCAAACATTGAAGGATTTTTTTATATCAGATGGAGATGGGATTCCTGCAGTTTTAGTGGAACAATGCCCTGCTGGAAATGTTAAGAATGAATCATCAAGGAACCCCTGTGGTAGAGCATCCTACTTTTCCAACCACACATGGAAAATGATAATTTCATTTTTCCAGATTTCGAGGGTTTTATTTTTAGCATTCAAGATACAAGGCAATAGTGAAGGGAGTTTGACTTCAAACTCTTGATTTCAAGATTTGTTGATTTACCGGTGTCAAGGGAGCGATCCAACAATCTCAAGGTTTTCCAAATCAACATGTCAAATTCCAAATTTGGGGGAGAGTGTTAGTAACAGAAGATCAAATATCTGATTTTGTGGTTTAGATCCATAATAATAGGGTAGCTAAAGGACAGGTGGAGATAAGATCCAGTTTTCAAGGCATCCAAAGAACACAAATGGAAAAATATCCCATCTTTTAGGCATTAGTTGAACCATTTAGCAGTTAGGGAACATGGCATATTTGGTAGCAGTTACTCATTCGATGGAGTGAATACAGGTGACAGATATTGACTCCACAAAAGAATCAACAGATCCAGATATTTTGGCAACCATGTGGCAGTCAAAGGGGCATGTGAATCAATGAGTTACACATTTTAAGCACCAAACCAACAAGAAACTTTATGCTCATTAAATAAATTCATCCAAGATAAGTGGCAAATGGCAGATTCTTGGGCTCGATATCAGCAGAAGGTAAAGTCTTCATTCTATCAAATTCAAGGTAGATCATCCAGGTGGTAGCTTTCCGAAGGGGATTTCATTTACACAGATGATCATACATTTCCAGAATTAAAAGATCCGATATCTTTTCCTCATCCTATTTGCTACCTTGTTTATTTTTGTATTTTATTTTTTATGATTTTGTGGGATTGTACTGCCAGCAAAATCAAAACAGTTTGAGTGTTGTTTTTATTATTAAAGCACTATTTTGTAATAAGGAGGGGGGTTGGAACCTATTGAAGGGATACTTTCCCAATTATTGTAATGAGCTCATAGAGCCTCTCTTCTTTCAAATCTGCAGGGGTACAAGATCATATTGTTTCAGCATTCATGTGCCATGGCTATTGGTGAAGTGCTCCTCCTATAAATTGTCTCTTTGTTTCCATATGTTTTTCCTTTCCTTATTATCTTGCAGAAGTTTAAGAAGAGAATTTGTTGAAAGATACACTCTGATTCTTGCTGGGGATAATATAAATGTTTTCTTCTGATATTTAATGGTAGAATTCTTCATTTCTTTGTTGCTAAATTGATCTTTTCTCTTTTCTTCTATTTCACTTCATTCAAATTTATCGGATTCAGTAGTATGTCTACCTTTCCCTGTTTCACCTGAGATTGATACTTCTACAAATTGATCACCTCGGTCTCTTTGACTCCATTTCCCAGTGGTTTTCTCATGTTGTTCCAACCAAGCATTTAAAAACCAAACCCAAATCTATCATACGTAGCCTAATATCGTATTCCAAACCAAGATATATCAGACAAAGAGATTCCTCTCTGAGTCTTGGATGGCTAGATCCAGGACTCCAAGTGGTTTGATGTTACCTCTGTGACTGCCTCCACAGCCTTCGGAAAATTACAGAGTGATAACAGTCTGAACTATAGTTTAATGATTACCTAATTTGAGAGGTCCACGATGTCGTGAGGGCAGACTAAGACATTAGTTCATGAAGATTCTAAGGAGCATGCAATAAGGTAGAGTCTTTATTATTTATAATCTCTTAGTCTCTCACAAGGTCGACCGAGTGGAGTGTTGACTCCAAGGGTCGGACAAACTTCCAAAACTATTCAAAGGTGAGAGGCACCCTTGGAGCACAAAGGTGTGTCTTGAAGGGAACGTCGCGTAATTAAAACTTGAGTCAATATATCTAGGTGGCCTAGAAAACATTGAAATGATTAGACCTTGTTGGAATAAAATAATTAATTAAATTGTAAATTATTAATTATAAAGCCCAATAAAAGTCTAAGCCTAGTTTAAAACTAAGTCTAAGTCTAAATTTAATTAAGGGACTAAATGAATTATGGCATAAGTTAAAAGATTGAAGAATATCAAACTCTAGGAAAAAGGGGAATAAAATCTAAAGATTGGATAAATTGCACATGTGTGCATGAAAATAATAAAAATGATTTTTAAAAGAGAAAGAAACAAATTATGAGAGAATAGGTGTACACATAGAATAGTATATAGAGTCAAGCTACCACCAATCTAACTAGAATAAGACTCCTAATGCAACTCTAACTAAAATCTAGTTAGGAGACACTCATTACATGAGAATTTGGGGAACAAAGGGACAACCAAGAGAGAAAATAGGAACACAATGGGGAATGTGAGGGAAATTGGCTTTTTAAATAAAATAAAAATGGTAATTACTTATGAAACTTGGGGAGAGTGTGACAAGTGTGTGGATGAATAATCATAATTAATTTAATCTAAAAAATTAATTATTCATGCATGAGGACATGTGTCAGTGATGAAATTTCTATAAACCAAATGGTGAAGAAGGAAAATGGATCTCTCTTATTCTTGGTAAGGTTACACTGCCAAAATTATTGTGGACTATGTTTTACTTGTGAGAGTTGGGATACTAAGCTTGAAGAAAGAGTGGAAGCTCTTCCTTGCAGGGCAAGCTTGGAGCTATGGTTTTTTGTTTCTTGTGTGTGGCCCCTTTGTGGCTCGGGGGGCTAAGGGGGAAGAAGAGTACCCCTAACATTGGCTGGGAGGTACTGATGAGATTCTTGGATTAGCATGTGAAAGGAGATGAGTGTTGAACAAGTTGTCAGTTGAAGATAAACATTATATATCGCTATCTCTGGGTTTCGGTATTACATATTTTAGTAATTTTAAAAAATTCGTTGCTCAAAGAGAAGATGTCGAATGTTGATTGTATTGTATTGAATTCTTTGTAATAAATCCGATTGTTGTTTACGTTGGTATTTATATGGAAATTCATTATCATTTTAGAATATGAACTAGAACTAGGTTAGTTCCTGTCTATGATTTTTCTAAACATATATGCTGAGTTATTGATAAAGAAAGTAGTCAAATTTCTGTATAAAATCCTTCTTAGATTTCTTAATGGCTGAAGTATTCAAGGAGTAACAATTACTCCAAATTTTATTGTCTTCTACAAACTATGAGAAGTGTGCATTGTAAACTTGGAAATGTGATGAAATTTGACTATGTTCTTCCATTTGATATTTAATATTGAATTCCCGAGAATGTGGATAATTTCAATTTTTAATAAGTGTGTCCAAGTATTGGTTGTACCTTTTCTTTGGTTGCTTGAATATAGATTGAAACAATTATCAAACGTTCGACTCTAGCAACAAATGTTAGCCTATAAATACCTTAACTTAGGATACAAAATTGGCTCTTACCCTGTGTTGCCTACATTTGTATCTATTATGATCACGCCTGCATTATTACTAACAAAGAAACATTGGTTTAGGTTATTACAGTGGTTCCTGTTATAACCCTCTATTTCATAGTATCACATGGTGATTAAAATTTATTACTCCTGTCATATTTAATTGTAAATAATATTTCATTCTGCAAATGATTTACAAAAAGAATAGAAAAAGAAAAAGAAAAATAAAAGGATAAAAAAAGAAAAAAATGAAAAGAGGGTACAAAAAATAATAAAAGACAAAATAAAAAAAAGAGAAAAATATAAAACCCCATCAAAAGTAAATTTAGTTTGAATCATACTGTATAATCATGATCAAACTTGTTGAATTTATGTTGATAGGTTAGAGAATAAGTTTGGTCAAACTGTTCAATCTTGGCCAAATTAGCTAGGTTAGAGTAATAATTAATCCAATAGTCTAAGCTAGATTAATATGTTAGATGAATAGGTTAGGAGATAGGTTAGTGATTTTGGTTTCAATAAAAGTTGAAAGGGGATGTCAAAATATCCCTTGTTTGATTAAATTTGGGTATTTCTAGCTTAGGAAAATAAACTATGGTGTAAAAGGGAAAAAGTAAGCTTAGCGCTACCCAACACATATTTTTTTATCCTAAGTTACTAACGGAAAATAACTTTTGTCGTGTAGTAGGTAATTCCCGCACATGTTGTCAGCGGTGACATCCATCATCATGTAGATCAACGATCCTCAGCTCATTTCGGAGCCACCCGACCTTTCTTCTTTTAAAGATGGAGGGGGGGGGTCCAAAAAGTGGTTTCCCTCCACATCGGTCCCACCTAATGTGGCTCTCTCATAGAATTTCAGACTCCCCCCTCCGAAATCCAATTACCACCTACCCCCCCCCTCCAAAATATTCCCAAACCACCACCCAATACCACTTACCTCACTTCGCCACTGTACCCTAGTTCCACCTGCCATATGTCCCATCCAATATACCCGTAGCCCAATTAAAATACTCCCAGTGACTGCTAACCACCCCGTCACCACCCCAACCATAAAGGACACCTCCAACACACTGTAAAACCCCATTTCATCACCTTGTAATGTCATTTTCTGATGCAGACACTATGGACACCGTGCCAAAAGAATCTTCCAAGCCAACTGCCACAACCTCCACCGTCAACAGGCGTATTTTCCCCCGAGTAATCACAGTCCTCCATTAATTTTATTTAAGCTCTATAAATTGTGGCCCCCAAGGCCAAGTCTGCTAATACGTCCGAGAACCTGATCCTTCATCCTTCTGTCGACCTGGACCACATCCCTCTGGCAGATAAGGACTATAAAATCACAAAGCCAAGGTGCAAATTCAATTTCTTCGAATTTAACTCTTGGCTAAAAGACATCTTTCTAGACCAGAGTGATGAAATTAGACTCTGTGAGTCCAATTTACCTCTACATATGTACCCACAAACTCACCATTTCCTTGAATTCACCCTCAGATTCCAAGCTCATTATTCGCCTGGCCAAAGGGCCATTGTTTCCTCCTCTGGAGAAACCTTGTTCACAATCACCTCTGAATCCATTGATCAGATGCTGAAAATCCCAGGAAATGACTCTACGATCCCATTTTCCATTGAAGCCCTAAATGACATATACCATAAGCTCACCTACCCCCAAAGAGCCCATTTTTTTGAGATTTTTCTACTAGAAGACACCCAAATGCCCAAGAAAAATCCCCCTTATTCATCCTCCATCTTCATTGTCAAGTCCAACCAGTTCATTTTCATTATTTGTTACCCATTAGGTTATTTCTCAGATGAATGGGTAGATGAGCCTATTTTAGGCTTTCTATCTATATTTTCCACAAAAGAAAGAGCCACAATTAAATTTAATTTCAGTCAATTTTTGGCTGATAACATTCATGATCATCTTTTCAGGTTTCCAACTGAAAGAATGTTCAGATATTCCTCAGTCCTAGTTTATATGTTCTTGTTTTTTTAGCCAGATAGGTTTCCATGTGCATTTCAAAAATTAAACCAGGGAGGAAACCCACAGTCAGTGACCTCATTGGTGAGGAAAAATTCAGCAAAATACAGTTTCAAGGACTTTATAGACCAGTTCTATCACCCAGTTGTTTGCATGCTGAACAAAAACACAAGCCAAGAATCAATGAAGAAATTAAGAGAATCGTGCACCTTTATGATATAGCTAATACATGGGATTGGTATTTATACCAAAACCACACAGAGATAAGAGTGTATGGGTGTGAGATTCCACCTTATAGATTGCCAAAATACCTCCCTGTGAGGATTTTTTCATTAGAATACATAAGGTAGATGGTGAAATTAGATGACATCCACTTTGTTGCAACAAAGAGGAAGCAACAACTCAGAATCAAGACCCAAATTGACCCTTTCATCTGCAACAATAGATGAATGGGAGAAGAAGCAGATAACCTCTTGAAACATATGAGGTTTACTCAGAGTTCCACTTGGGATTATGACCCATTTGGTGTCATATTAGAGCTTAGAGTAAAAAAAAGGAGCAGTCCTTATACTCACACATAGAAGCCATAGGTGGAGAAATATATGAACTAGACAAAGTGGCAGGAGAACACATTAATAGAAATAGAGAAACAAACTACCCTTGTAATTGCCTCACATACTAACACACCTCAAAAGAAAGAAAATAAGATATCAAGAAAGGAGGTTTCCCCTTCTGTCACAAAGGTATCGACTGATCATCTTCAAGTTTACAAAAAGAGGGCCAAGACTAGTCATGCACTAGACTTTCTTAAGGAAGGAGAAATGCAGTCGAACATAGTCATGGAGGGACCACACTCTTCAACCTATTTAGACAGTCAGTTCATAGTGTCTACATCATCATCTCAAAGAAAAAATGACACTACTATGACAAACAAATTATCTCATGAGAAAACAGAGTCAAATATTTTTGACAAGTACACAAAGATCAAGCAAAGAAATAAGCTCCTCAACAACAACACCTATGCTCAGTTCTTGAAGCAGAATTCCACTGCTCAACACAGGCTGCTGTCAACTTTTCAAACATAGAGAGGAAGAATTCAGATGACATTCTTGCAAGCACAAGTTCCTCATCCTAAAATAGCTACAGACTATAAGAAGACCACCTTTAAGTTTGATGTAAGGGATGCCCATCCAGTGGACCAGATGGATATGCATATGTATACAAGAGAGATGATATTCTCTACCTTGACAAACACCTCAATGACCGCTTCAAAGTTGCAGGTGTCCCTAAACAACATTCAGTCCCAATTGAAGCTAGAGAAAATATCTTATTTGGCTAAGGACAACAAAATCAAATCATTATAAGAATTGGTGCTGAAGATTGGGTATGGCCCAAAAAATGTCAAGGAAACAGAGGAGTTATTAAAAAAGAAGAATGATGATATAGAATATCTAAGAAAATAGCTGAAGCTTCCAGATACAAAAGATTCACAATCCAAAGAAGTGGCTGAGACTGAAGGCCACAAAGAAGAAATGATGAAGCTTATCATGGAACATAATGCAAAGATAAGATAAATGGAAGTAGAAATGGATAAAATGATAAAGGAAAAGGAACAAAATGTGAAGATGGCCATGATTCCACTAGAGGCAGTCCCTCTGACAAGAATTAGAATAACAGAAGCATCCACATCATAAAAAAATCCATCAACAATCCCAGTACAAGTTTTAGATGCATCTGACAAACTTGTAAAATCCATGGAAGACATGTCCATTCAAGGGGAAGAGATCATGAAACCATAAGAAGAGTTAAAGAACATGCATAAAATGAAGTCAATGTTCCAATATAGTCACCAAGAAGAGATGCATAAGTCTCAAAGGCTTAGTCAAAAATTACAACAACTACAGAAAGAGATTGTCATGGTAAAAACCTTAGCCCAAGCTAAGGAAAATATTTGGGTAGATATCAACAAGTCAATGTCAGAAATCTAGCCATCCATGAAGATCATATTTGAACAACATGTGTTAGTACATAAGGTCATAGGAGAAATTTAGATCATCAAGGAAGAGTTAGGAGAAAGACCCACAGAGGCCATTAAACTCATCAGATTTCTTAACTCCAAAAACAAGAAGGAGTTAGAAGAACTGGAAATTGAAGACATAACGGAGACCATCCTTCAGATCAAGAAGGTCCTGACTAAAAAAGGATTGATGTTGCAACTGGAAGAAAAATAGCAAGTGATGGACATAGGTGTGCAGAGAATTTTTAGTAAGTTTGAAGTGATACATAAGAAAGGTCTTCCTAGATTATTAGTACTTAATGAAAAAATGATCACTCTGTCTGATTACAAATAAAAAATGAGTGCAGTGGCAAAGGAAAGTTCAAAGTTTGCAGGGATATAGGGAAGCATTAATGATAAAGCTTTCTTGGAGACATTACATTTGGACTTGAATATTGAACATGAGATTAAGCATATCTTCATCACTAAGCATAATTTTTCTAAGTATACTGAAATGGATGAGATATACAAGAAATTACTCAAGATTTCCATCCCAGGTAAAAAGAGGTAGGAAGACATATGCACACTAATTGAGTAGAGATAGTTTTGGTGTTCTATTCATCACGGAGCAGCCAACCAAAGTCAAAGAGATGAGTCACCAACCACTTCCACCAAAGCAACACAAAGGATCCGAGCAAATCAACAAATCCCTATATTTTGTATATTAGATATCTAGTTAGTTAGATATTCATCCATAATATCCTAGTCATTTATGATAGGATCTGATGTAAATAGTTTTATAAATACTTCTCTCTTAGAAGTATTGAAGGTTGATTTTTGCACCCAGGAGCTATTGTGCAATTTTCCAAAGGATCGAGCAGTAATAAAAGAGTCTTATTCACAGGATTCTTGTGTCAGATTGTTGGTGATGTCTTTCTCTCTTTGTTAAATGTTTTCTCATTCTCTGTAATCATTTCATGTATTTCCATTTATAATCATTAAAATAAATTCAAAAGAACATAATTTATTTCATATACCCTATCTCTGGTTTTTTAATGATCTGTATATTTTTCATCTAAAACTGAGTGAATGAATTCTTAATTTCTCCTCTACTTACTGGACTTTCCCCTATTTTTCTTTCTTATTCATTCCATTTAATATGAATAGATCCAACAGTTTTACTACCCTTCCCTATGAAGAAAACCTTATAAAATCTGAAACTGATCATCATCTTTAAGTACATACCCCATAGCCCAATGAAAAATTAAGCATTCTTTCAGCCAATTATTTCAAACAAATAGAATTTGAACTGTCATAACTAGCCTAACATTTTAAAAATTCAAACAAATCTAAATCATACAGAGAGATCCCTCTATGAAGCTTGTAGGGCTAGATCCCAACTTCAAAAGTGGTTTGGTATTTACCTCTGTCAATTTATTCTATAACCTATGGAAATTACAAAGTGATAACATAGTGGTGACCATACAGGGGAACTGAACAAATTTTCCAACTTGATGAATTGTCTTCCCTAAGTAAGAAAACTTTATTTATGAAAAGTCAAAGAGATAAATGTTCAGAGGTTGTAAAAATTTGTAAATAGTTAATTTAGGTTTTTAAGGTTTAAGTTCTGTCTCCAAAAATAATTCATACCAGATCTCACCTTGATCCAAAACCTATAAAAGTAGTATATAATCCTGAAAAATTGATTAGAAAAAGAAGTACATCAAGAATTCAAGCGAGTAGTAGTCCTCCTCCTAGGGAAACCCCTCTGCCAGAGAAGTTTATCACAATTCAAGACATCCAGTTTGATCTACCATTTGAGCACAACCTTTTCATAAACAAACCTAATAGCTTTGTGGATGAAACAATTTTAGATCAAGCTATCCTCCAACCTAGTACACCCGAAAGACACTCTCCTCGATCATATCTTGATCAACAAATCCTACAAAAATTTGAAAAGTTACAAGATATAACATCAGAATTTGATCAACATTTGCACAAAGCCTACATTCAACAGTCTGTTGAACTTTCTGCCCCAACCATCTCTGCATCTTCTATCAATCCTCAATTAGCTCATCTTATATCTTCCATCCCTGCTTCTTCCACATCTTCCACCACTTCTCCAACAATTTTACAGGTTACCATTCATCCTGTCACAGGAGTTCCTGCTATCCATCCTCCTCCACCAATCATGGAAGCAAGATATGCTCCCCTTGTTTTGGATTATCCCTTACACAATATGCCCCAGGATTATCAAACTAGGATTCCTCAGTTTAATGGCACTAGAATTATGAATGCACAACATGTTGACAAGATGAACAACTTCTTTGACCTACAAGAAGTAGATGAGGAAGATGTAAAAATGAGGTTGTTTTCCCAAATCTTAAATGGTGAAGTTAGGAAATGGTTCAAAGCCTTACCAGCTGCTAGCCTAATTAAATTACTACCTTTCACCAATATTTTCTCAAAGATGGGAAGTCAAGAAAAATCCACTTCAAATATTATCTGAATATGAAAGTATTAAAAGAAACCAAGGGAAAAGTGTATAAGATTATTGCACTCGATTTAACAATATTTATAATGCAATCCCAACAAACATTAAACCTACTCAAGGCCTAGCTTTGATAAAATTCCTTGATGGTTTTGATGATGACATGTCTTATCAATTAAGAGTGAGAGACCCTGCAACTTTGGAAGAAATGCAAAGATTTGTTGTGAGTGTAGAGGCAAATCTGTTAGCTAAGAGAGCTAGACAAAGAACAAAGAGCAGAGTAACTATCAAGGAAGGACCATCAACCTATTTTGTTGATGCTAAAATAGACTCCTTAGTTAGAACCATGGAAAGGATGATGGAAAGACTAGATATCACTAATAGGAATCTACTAAGAGAAAATAAACCTGGTCCCCAAATCAAAAAATCCTAATTTTAGGAGAAATCCACCCCAAATAAGACAGAGAGAACCTAGAGAACAAATATAACATAGAGGCCTAGATCAACAGATTAGACCTCCTTTCTAAGAAAATTATGCTGATGAAGGGGAATAAACAATTGAGGGACTTGATGATGTTCACATTAATCTTATGGGAATTAATGATAATGATTCTATTTTTCTTACCCAAGAAGAACATGACCTTTTCCTTCTTTCACAAACTCAAGTTGATGAGGAAGAATAAAAACAACAAGCTTTTGAAAATGTAATTATGGAAGATCATAGAAAGTATAACCTGAAAGGTAAAAAGTCCAATGATAATCCAACCAAGAGAGTTTCTGACTTTAAAAAGATAGCAGATACACCTACCAACAAAGTTCCTGATAGCCCCCAAAGAAAAACTCAGAGGTCCCAACCAAAAGAATATATGAATCTATATAAAAAACAACTCAAACTGGTGTTCCCTCCACCAACCATCCCAAAGACACTTTACAGAAGAATGTTGTTGAGAAATTATATCTCCCTAATCAAAATAGAAATCCAACCTCATTCAACCTAGAAAGTGAATTGGCAAAGCTCAAGATACCTATTCCTCTAAGAAAGTTAATGAATAAGAATACTTACAGATCAAAAGTGATCAAAGATTTGAACATAGAGGTAGGAATGGGTACAGACACATTAAACATTGTTGATGATCAACCAGAGTTATTATTTGGGCCAAAAGTTGATGGAAAATCTGAAAGTGGTGTTGTACCTCCTTTTTATGTTAGTTTAAATATTCATGACAAAACTTTGCACAATGCCATGCTAGACTCTGGTGCTTCTCACAAACTTATGCCTAAGGCTGTTATGTATAAATTAGGACTTGATATCACTAGACCTTATAAGGATTTATATTCTTTTGATTCAAATAAAGTTAAATGCATAGGTATTATCAAATATTTGTGTGTTACTTTAGCTAAAATCCCAACCAAGAGCATGGTAATGGACATAGTTGTTGCGGACATACCTCCTAAGTATTTCATGTTACTGTCTCACTCATGGGGAGCCAAGTTACAAGGTAACCTACAACTGGACATGTCTTATGCCACCATCCCATTATTTGGTCAGCAGATGAGATTATACAGGGAGACACTAATGAAATACATGGTCACTAGTCAGGATAAACCACATAATTATTCCTCATATTTTGTTCATTCATAACTTGAATCTTTTATTTTATAAAATGATGGAGACATGGAAAGACAAATTGCAAACTTGGAGGATGATGTTTACAACTTGGAGGAAAACAAAACAACCCCTAAAGAAGACAAAACAATGATGATACAATTTGATGAACCAAAAGAACCTCTATGGAGTTTATACTTTGACGGTGTTGTTAGTAAGGAAGGATCAAGATCTGGAGTGCGGGTTTCAAATTCAAAAACAAGACATACATAAAGCCATTCTAACAAGTTGAATTTTCAGTGTACCAACTATATAACTGAGTATGAAGCCTTAATGCTAGGTTTGCAATTGTTAAAAAAAATTGGTGCTAAGAGAATTTCAATAAGGGGTGATTCTGAACTCAAAATAAAATAGATCAAAGGTGAATACTCTGCTAAACACCCAAGACTGCGAGCCTACATAAATGTTGTTCTAGATTTCTTGCAATGCTTTACTGAATATGATTTGCAGGCCATTCCCAGAGACCAAAACATTCTTGTTGATGTTCTGGCTACCTCATCAGCTACTTATAAGATACAATTTCATCCTAATCTCCAGTATACATTTGAGGTGAAGTGCAAACCTGTTGTCCCAGACAACATCAGGTATTGGCAAGTGTTTGGAAATGATGAAAAAATTGAAAATTTCTTGCAATAAAAAAATGAGTTTGAATGTGCCAATATAGATGTTGATAGTGATGATGAAAAAGAAGTGTAAATAAGATAGGTTTATAAGAAATAAATAAAAAACAAGAAGATATGGACATTTTTCAATTGAAGGATAATATTCTTCCTAGAGGATTAGTCCCATTGGAAGAGTTGTTTTATTTTGATGTTGTGGATAAAAAACCCAAAATTGAACCTACTAGAAAAGAAGTTTAAGACTGTAACATAGGAACTGAAAAAAAACAAAAGATGATTAAACTGTAAAAATATTTACCTCCTGCTAAAAAAAATAAATACATAGAATTGTTTAAAGAGTTTATAGATATTTTGCATGGAGCTATGAAGATCTAAAATTGTATGATACTAGCATTATACAACACAAAATTCCCATAAAAGAAGATCAAAATCCTTTCAAACAAAAACTTAGGAGAATTAACCCAAAGTTGATGCCTCTAATTGAAAAGGAAATAAAAAAGATGTATGATTAAAATCATTGTCCCATTAAGATTTTCTAAATGGGTGTCCAATTTAGTTCCAACTAGGAAGAAGAGTGGGGAAACCAGGCTGTGTATTGATTTCAGAAACCTTAATAAACTCTCTCTCAAAGACAACTATCCCTTGCCCAAAATGGACCATATTTTGCAAAAGGTAGTTGGATCCAGTAGAATTTGTTTGTTAGATGGTTTTTATGGTTACAACCAAGTTTTAGTCCACCCTGATAATCAAGAGAAAACAACATTTACTACACCTTGGGGAACTTTCATGTATGTGAAAATTAATTTTGGTTTAATGAATGCTAGGGCTACATTTAAGAGAGCAATGGATATTTCTTTTGTAGATGAACTTGGAAGATTCATTGTTATATACCTAGATGACATAACTATTTTATAAAAAAGAGTTGAAGAAAACTTACTCCACCTTAGAAGAGTTTTTGAAAAATGCAAGAAATTTGGAATTTCACTTAATCCAAAGAAAACATTGTATGGTTTAGAAGAATCTAAACTGTTAGGACACATCATATCCAATGATGGAATTAAAATTGATCCTACCAGAATTGAATCCATTCATAAAATAGATCATCCGAGAAACATAAAAGAATTACAGTATTTCATAGGAAAAATAAACTTTCTAAGAATATTTATCCCTAACTTGGAAAAAATTCTCAGAAATATAACAAATATGTTGAAAAAAGACACAAACATAAACTAGACCATAGAAGAAAAACATTCCTTTGATCAGGTGAAACAAGCCTTGACACAAGCCCCTGTGCTTATCAACCCTGATTACACAAAATATTTCCTCCTATTCTCTTTTGCCTCTGAGCATAATATTGCAACAATTATTTTGCATAAGAACAATGAAGGCCATGAACAACCTATTTCTTTCTTCAATAAATCCTTGAGATATGCTGCATTGAATTATAACATCATGGAAAAGCAAGCTTTTTCTTTGGTGAAAGCAATCAAATATTTCAGAGTATATATTCTCCACTCACACATTATTGCTTATGTCCCAAATTCTATGGTGAAAGATGTTCTGAACCAAGATAGTCCTGATGGAAAAATGGGTAAATGGATTGTTGTTATCCTAGAATATGACATTGATATCAAGCCAACCAAGCTTATCAAGGGTCAAGGATTAGCTAAATTGATGGTTGAATCCAACTTTCATGCTTTGGATATTAACTTTCTAGCTGCAATGGATGAATAAGAAGAGCATGTGACTCCCTAAGTTAAAGAGGTTTTCTCAACCTCTCCCTGGTATGAAAACCTTATTTTTGTTTTACATCACTTATAAGATCCTCCTGATTTAACCAAAACTAAAGCTAGATTTATGAAACTCAAATATATGAAGTATTGTATTTTAAATGACAATTTGTATTGGAAAGTTGTTGGAGGGATCCTACTAAATTGTTTATTGAAATGGGGTTTGGATTTCATTGGAGAAATCCATCCACCATCCTCTAGCGAACACAAATGGATTCTCACAACCACTGATTATTTCACCAAGTGGATGGAAGCTGTACCCACCAGACAAGCCACTAATTCTGTGATCATTAAGTTTTTGGAAACTAACATTCTTTCAAGGTTTGGATGTCCTAGGAAAATTATCACTGACAATGCAACAACATTCAAATCAAAGAAGATGATATAGTTTTGTAGAAAATATTAGATCACCTTAGGACACTCTACTGCCTATTACCCTTAGGGAAATGGATTAGCAGAGTATTCAAACAAGAGTTTTGTCAACATCATCAAAACTTTTCTACAAGACAACAAAAAGTCATGGCACAATAAGTTGGTAAATGCACCATGGGAAGACAAAATTACTACAAAGAGGTCAATTGACATGTCCCCATACCAGTTGGTCTATGGAATGGATGTCGTCTTTCCCACTTCTTTAGGTGTCCCTATCATGAAATTACTCTAGGAAGTACAAGTAGAACCAAATGACATTCAGAGGAGAATTAATCAAAATATACATCTGCAACAGTCCAGAGAAGAGGTCTAAAACCAAGCTCAAGTGATTCAGGAAAATATCAAAAATATCTATGATAGAAGGACTAAGGCTGATGACTTCCAAATAGGAGACACAGTACTGAAATGGGACTCAAGGAATGAAGAAAAGGGCAAGCATGGAAAATTTGAGAATCTATGGAAAGGTTCATTCACAATACATGCCTACAGAGGAACTAATGCATTTTTGATCAAGGATATGGATGGAGCAGACCTGCCAAGAGGACCTGTCAATGGCAGAATATTCAAGCACTATGTTTCACATGAATGTAATTTTTTCTCACTCAGTTCATTATAAATACCATTTTACTTTTTTTGTCATGAGTGGGTGACTTTTATCAGTGGTTGAAGCCCGAAGAGAAGGCCCTAATCCACTGATAAGTTGTCACCAGATTTACATTTACTATAAGACTAATAAGAATGCAGAAAGTATCAGAAAAGAGAATTCAAGGAAACAGGTAACTAGTTCTTGGCACCTCACAAGGAGAGCACCATCCCCAAGTGGAGCCACTGTTATAACCCTATATTTCATAGTATCACCTGGTGATTAAAATTTATTCTTCCAGTCATATTTCATTGTAAATAATATTTCATTCTGCAAATGATTTACAAAAAGAAAAAAAAAAAAAGAAAAAGAAAAGGATACAAATAGAAAAAATGAAAAGAGGGTATAAAAAATAATAAAAGACAAAATAAAAAAATTAGAAGAGAAAAATATAAAACCTCATAAAAAATAAATTTATTTTGAATCATACTGTATAATCATGATCAAACTTGTTGAATTTATTTTGATAGGTTAGAGAATAAGTTTGGTCAAACTGTTTAATCTTGGCCAAATTAGCTAGGTTAGAGTAATAATTAATCCAACAGTCTAAGCTGGATTAATATGTTAGATTACTAGGTTAGGAGATAGGTTAGTGATTTTGGTTTCAATAAAAGTTGAAAGGGGATGTTAAAATACCCCTTGTTTGATTAAATTTGGGTATTTCTAGATTAGGAAAATAAACTATGGTGTAAAAGGGAAAAAAGTAAGCTTAACGCTACCCAGTGCATATTTTTTTTATCCTAAGTTACTAACGAAAAATACCTTTTGTCATGTAGTGGGTAATTCCCACACATGTTGTCAGCAGTGACATCCATCATCATGTAGATCAACGGTCCTCAACTCATTTCGGATCATCATGTAGATCAATGGTCCTCAACTCATTTCGGAGCCACTCGAACTTTCTTCCTTTAATGGTGGAGGGGGGGTCTGAAAAGTGGTTTCCCCCCACGTCAATCCCACCTAATGTGGCAATCTCATAGCATTTCAGACCCCCCCTCCCTTTGAAATCTGATTACCACCTACCCCCCCCTCCAAAATATTCCTAAACCACCACCCAATACCACTCACTTGACTCCGCCACCATACCCTACTTCCACCTGCCATATGTCCCATCCTACATACCCGTTGCCCAATTAAAACTCTCCCCGTGACTATTAACCACCCTGTCACCACACCACGCCATAAAGGACACCTCCAACACACTGTAAAACCCCGTTTCATCATCCTGTAATGCCATTTTCTGATGTAGACACTATGGAAACTGTGCCAAAAGAAGCTTCCAATCCAACTGCCACAACCTCCACCGTCAATAGGCGTATTTTTCCCCAAGTAATCACAGTCTGCCATTAATTTTCTTTAAACTCTGTAAATCATGGCCCCTAAGGCCAAGTCTACTGATACATCCAAGAACCCAATCCTTCCTCCTCCTGTCGACCTGGACCACATCCCTTTGGCGGATACGAACTATAAAATCACAGAGCCAACGTGAAAATTCGATTTCTTCGAATTTCACTCTTGGCTAAAAGACATCTTTCTGGACCGGAGTGATGAAATTGGACTCCGGGAGTCCAATTTACCTCTGTATATGTTCCCACAAATTCACCATTTCCCTAAATTCGCCCTCATATGCCAAGCTCACTATTTTCCCAACCAAAGGGCCATTGTTTCCTCCTCTGGCGAAACCCTGTTCACAGTCACCTGTGAATCCATTAATCAGATGTTGCAAATCCTAAGAAATGACTCTACGATCTTGTTTTCCATTGAAGCCCTAAATAACCTGTACTAGAAGCTCACATTCCCCCAAAGAACCCAAATTTTTGAGAGTGTTCTACCAGAAGACACCCAAATGCCCAAGAAAAATCCTCCTTATTCATCCTCCATCTTCACTGTTAAGGCCAACCATATCATTTCCATTCTTTGTTACCTGCTAGGTTATTTCTCAGATGAATGGGTAGATGAGCCTATTCTAGGTTTTCTATCTATCTTTTCCACAGAAGAAAGAACCACAATTAAATTTAATTTCAGTCAATTTCTGGCTGATAACATTCATGATCAAATTTTCAGGTTTCCAACTGAATGAATGTTCAAATATTCCTCATTCCTGGTTTATATGTTCTTGTTTTTTTAGCCAGACAATTTTCCATGTGCATTTCAGAAATTAAACCAGGAAGGAAACCCATAGTTAGTGACCTCATGGACCTCATTGGTGAGGAAAAATTCAGCAAAATATAGTCTCAAGGACTTTATAGACTAGTTCTATCACCCAGTTGTTTGCATGCTGAATAACAACACAGAGCCAAGAATCAATGAATAAATTCAGAGAATCCTGCACCTTTCTGATCTAGCTAAGACAGGGGATTGGTATTTATACCCAAACCACACGGAGATAAGAATGTATGAGTGTGAACTTCCACCTTATAGATTTCCCAAATACCTCCCTGTGAGGATTTTTCATTATAATACATAAGGCATTTGGTGAACTCATATGGCATCCACTTTGTTGCATTGAAGAAGAAGAAACAACTCAGAATCAAGACCCAGATTGGCCCTTTCATATGCAACATCATATCATCAGGAGAAGAAGCATATAACCTCTTGAAACATATAAGGTTTACTTAGAGTTCCACTTGGGCTTATGACCCATTTGGTGTCATCTCAGAGATTAGAGTCAAACAAAGGAGCACTCCTTATGCTCACACATAGAAGCCAGAGGTTGATAAATATATGAACCATACAGAGTGGCAGGAAAACACATTGATAGAAACAGAGGAACAACCTGCCCCTATAATTGCCTCACATACTAACACACCTCAAAAGAAAGTAGAGAAGAGATCAAGAAAGGAGGTTTCCCCTTCTATCACAGAGGTATCAACTGAGGATTTTCAAGTTTATAGAAAGAGGGCCAAGACCAGTCATGCACTAGACTTGCTCAAGGAAGGAGAAATGCAGTCCACCATATTCATGGAGGGACCACACTCTTCAACCTATTTATACAGTCAGTTCATAATTTCTACATAATCATCCCAAAGAAAAAATTACACTACTCTGACAACTGAATCATCTCATGAGAAAATCGAGTCAAATATTTTTGACAAGTACATACAGATCAAGCAAAGAAATGAGCTCCTCAACAACAACAACACCTATGCTCATTTCTGGAAGCAGACCTCCACTGCTCAACACAGGTTGCTGTCAGCTTTTGACAGAGAGAGAGGAAGAATGCAAATGGAATTCTTGCAAGCACAAGTTCCTCATCCTAAAATAGCTGCAGACTACAAGAAGAGCACCTTTGAGTTTGATGTAAATGATGTTCATCCAGTGGAACAGATGGATATGCATAGGTATACAGGAGAGATGATATTATATACCTTGACAAACACCTCAGACTGCTTCAAAGTTGTAGGTGTCCCTGAACAACATTCAGTCCCAATTGAAGCTGGAGAAAATATCTTCTCTAGCTAAGAATAACAAAATCAAATCATTAGAAGAATTGGTGCCGAAGATTGGGTATGACCCAAAAAATGTCAAGGCATCAGATGAGTTATTAAGAAAGAAGAATGTTGATATAGAATCTCTAAGAAAGAAGCTGAAGCTTCCATCTACAGAAGATTCACAAGCCAAAGAAGTGGCTGAGACTGAAGGCCACAAAGAAGAAATGTTGAAGCTTATCATGGAATATAATGCACATATAAGAGAAATGGAAGCATAAATGGATAAACTGATAAAGGAAAAGGAACATAATGTGCATATGGCCATGATCCCACTGGAGGTAGTCCCTCTAACAGGAATTAGAACAATAGAAGCATCCACATCAACATAAATTCCATCAACAATCCCAGTACAAGTTTCAGATGCATCTGACAAACCTGTAAAATCCATGGAAGACATGTCCATTCAAGGGGAAGAGATCATGAAACTACAATAAGAGGTAAAGAATCTGCAGGAACTGAAGTCAATGTTCCAAGCCAATTACCAAGCAGCGATGCATACGTCTCAAAGAATTAGTCAACAATTACAACAACTACATAAAGATACTGTCATGGAAAAAACCTTACCCCAAGCTAAGGAAAATATTTGGGTAGATATCAACAAGTCAATGTCAGAAATATGGCCATCCATATAGATTATATTTGAATAACATGAGTTAGTATAGAAGTCCAGAGGATCAATTGATATCATCAAGGAAGAGTTAGGAGAAAGACCCACAAAGGCCACTGAACTCCTCAGATTTCTTAACTCCAAAAACAAGAAAGTGTTAGAAGAACTGAAAATTGAAGACATAACCGAGACCATCCTCGAGATCAAGAAGGAGATGACTTAAAAAGGATTGATGTTGCAGTTGGAAGAAAAATCTAAAGTGATGGACATAGGTGTGCAGATATTTTTCAGTAAGTTTGAAGTGCTACATAAGAAAGGTCTTCCTGTATTATTAGTACTTAATGACAAATTGATCAATTTGTCTGATTACAAACAAAAAATGAGTGCAGTTGAAAAGGATAGTTCAAAGTTTGCAGAGATACAGGGAAGCATTACTGGTAAAGCTTTCCTGGAGACATTATCGTTGGAATTGAATATTCAACATGAGATTAAGCATATCTCCATCACTAAGCCTACTTTTTCTAAGTATACTGAAATGGATGAGATATACAGGAAATTACTCAATATTTCCATCTGAGGTAAAAAGAGGTGGGAAGACCTATGTGCACTACTTGAGTAGAGACAGTTTTGGTGTTCTAGTCAGCATGGAGAAACCAACCAAAGTCAAAGAGATGAGTCACCAACCACTTCCACCAAATCATCACAAAGGATCCGAGCAAATCAACAAATCCCTATATTTTGTATCTTAGAGATCTAGTTAGTTAGATATTCCTCCATAATATCCTAGTCATTTATGACAGGATCTGATGTAAATAGTTTTATAAATACTTCCCTCTTCGAAGTATTGAGGGTTGATTTTTGCACCCAGGAGCTATTGTGTAATTTTTCAAAGGATCGAATAGTAATAAAAGAGGCTTATTCAAAGGATTCTTGTGTCAGATTGTTGGTGATGTCTTTCTCTCTTTGTTAAATTTTTTCTCATTTTCTGTAATCATTTCATGTATTTCCATTTCTAATCATTAAAAGAGAGTCAAAAGAACATAATTTATTTCATATACTCTGTCTCTAGTTTTTTAATGATCTGTATGTTTTTCATCTGAAACTGAGTGAAGAAATTCTTAACTTCTCCTCTGCTTAGTGGACTTTCCACTCTTTTCCTCTCTTATTCATTCCATTTAATGTGAATAGATCCAACAGTTTTACTACCCTGCACTGTGAAGAAAACCTTATAAAATTTGAAACTGATCCTCATCTTTAAGTACAGACCCCATAGCCCAATGGAGAATTAAGCGTTCTTTTAGCCAATTATTTCAAACAAACAAAATTTGAACTGTCATAACTATCCTAACATTTTAAAAATTCAAACGAATCTAAATCATATAGAGATATCCCTATCTGACTCTTGCAGGGCTAGATCCGGGCTTCAAAAGTGGTTTGGTAGTTACCTCTATCAATTTCTTCTACAACCTCTGGAAATTACAGAGAGATAACAATTCCAATGATAGAGAGATGGTTATGAATTGTTTTGATATAGAGAAATTCTCATAATCAATCACTGTTGTTGATTTATGTTGAATTCACCATCTCTGAGTGGACATGAATTTCTTATAGTTTAGTGGTTATACAAGACAATCAAATAATTGTCGAAAGGAATTGATTTTTAAAGGTTAGACGCATAATCCATTGGTATATTATATAAAAAAAAATGGAAAAATTTCTTGTGAAGACAAGTCGATACATACGTAGATAGAGATATCGCGTAATGAATGACATTGTGAGATTTACCTAACGTTACATATAAAAATTGTATTGATTCTTACCAATCCTTGTGATAGATGTTTAAAATAGTGGGTTGTCAAATTCCGATTGAATGTAACGCTTTTATAGTCTAATTACATATTTACAATGTGAAATTATAACTATATTTTGTGATTGAAACTCTAAATGTAAACCAATTCCCATCCTCCACAAAGTCTAGAATAAATAATCACTAATAATAGTGAAGTAAATTAATTTTTATTTATTTCATTGAGAGTAATACCCAATAGTAATAATTATAATTATTGTTAAGAAGCAGAACAAATATTAAGGATTTACAAGATGGTTTTCCCTTAAAGCTTTTTATTGATAGTTATGTTAATGGAAATAGTATTTTAAATTCATTGAATAATTACATAGTGTCATTTGATAGTTTAGATTATATTTATGATTTTAATCTAATGTTTTGTTATGGATGATATTACTATTGTTATAAATAAGTGAAATTTATAATAAGTATTACATGTTGGTTTTCTTTAAACTTTATATTAATGTGATAATAATGAATTACATTATGGTTATTTATTAATTTATTTTATGCATTTTAGTAATTAAAGATGGGAGGTAAGGCAAGGTCAATAAATTGGAGTTTATATTAAATTAAAAGATAGTATTATCTTTGGGTTGAGTAAATTTATAACATGCGCTCTAAATCTAAACAAATGTGTAATTTGCGTACCTAGTGTAAAGGAATATAGTTACCTACTGCCACTCTTAAGCATATTTAGATAGTTCACCTTTACTTGGCATATGACTCTAATAGTTTTGCAAAGATTGAATCGTATGACACAAACCTAATATTAAAGTAATTATTGGTTGAGAATTTTGATGTTAAATTAGATGATTGAAAACGTGATTTACCTATGTTGGTCAGCTAAGATTTGTCATTGTTGTCATGAATAATGTTTGTCTTAATTAATGTCTTATGCTATAGGGGCGGTGTTACAGATTATGTGTCTTGGAGGTCCTAACCTTGCAGGGTAGGTTGGCAGGTAGACATTGTTATCTTATGTGATGTGATTGATATCTTAATAAAAGGGGTGTTATATTTGATTCTTGGTGTGTAATGATGTAGTTGATAATATATTGTGAATTATTTATGTATGTCATTGTCGCATACCACTTATACTAAATGTTGTTTCAAAAAAAAAATTACCACTATTGTACTTACTTTGATGTCGTAACGAGAGGGGACATTACACCTACCCACACGTCTTGGTTTTCCCTTTGTTTGTCCCTTGGAATTTTCAAACTCTTCCTGAAAAAAAAGTAGGAATCATCTGATAACAAAATTCCGTATATATATATATATATATATATATATATATATA
>JZKD02S2336409.1:312179-323236 GCA_000966675.3 Picea glauca
ATATATTATATGCACCCGTACAGTATAACTATGTCATTGCAAAATTGAAAACGTTTTACAAATTTTTGTATTCATCCAGTGCTTTATGCATTAAGAAAATAAAAAAATCCTAAGTATTGTTTATTACACACCAATGGCCTGTGAACAAATTTAAGACATGGCAGTTTCCATATAAAAAATAGTAAATTTTCTATTTTAAACTCAACGATGCGCTTTATAAAAAATGTGCCCCGATGCTTATCAAGGTAAAAAGTGCATCGCAGAACGTGAAAATGAATTTTTAATATTATTTTTAATTTGAATTAAGCGGTGTTGTTGACATACAAATACACACTGATACTTTTACTATGTACAAAGTCCATTGGTCACCACAAATGCATTTAAAAAAAAACAATCGATAATGACAAGACAATTTGGGATCCAATGGAATGAATGGTTTCATTGTAATGGATAGGAAATTCCCATATATAAATAAACGAAGCCTATAAAAAAATTGCTTAAAAAAATTCTCCTTTTGAAAGATAGAAAGACAAAGCAAAAAATAGTGAGGAAATTAGGGCTTCCAATACTGAAGGTAACTATGAAACCCTTTTTTGTTTGTTTGGAAATGCACTGAAAATTGTTTGAATCAAATAGGAGAATGATTAAGATGATTAATAGAAGGAAATTATATACCTGAAATTTCTCCTCTACAGATTTCTATGTGATCTACAGTAATCCCCCTCGAATTTGGCTCTAAAAAAATAATCCACCCACTTTGAAGTCTTTGTTGATAAATATCTATTGCACAAATCTCCCTTCTAAATTTTGACAAATAAATAAAATAATGAATATGGTTTTCCTTTATAAATACAAAAAGTTAAATTCCCGCTCATTTTTTTGTTTTATATTTCGGTGCATTGATGATAAACGTGCACACTGTTTTTTTTTAAGTTACATTTTCAGTGTGCTATATAGTGATTAGCGCACCGGTGTGGTGTGTACATATAACACACTGATTTATTTTCGTAATAAATTTCAACTTATTGATAGTAAGTGCACATAATTTTTCTAAGTTTCTTCATTTAATGCACTATACAGTTTGAAACGCACCGATGTGGTGTGTAAGTAATAATGCACTATAAGATAGTTAAATTTCCAAAATACAAATACAAATATCCACATTTAAATTTTGTAGAGGTTTTGCCCGTGGAGGAATAATGGAGGTTAGTCTTCGATGATTCACTCAATTAAACAAACCGATGTGCTTGGTTTATCCATACACACATGTGTGTCTTTATATGATGAAGTGCACCATCAAGTTATAAAAGTTATTCAAAATTATTTTTGAAGTTAGATTTTTCTGTGTTACCCAAGATGATGGTTTTGGATCATTTGCAAGAAAAAAATAATTATAATATCAAATGGCCAATTCTTTAGATTCCATCTCATTCTGTATCTTTGGAAGTCTTTCAAGTTCTCTCACATGAATTGCAGCACATCTAGATTTTATTGATAATTCATTTATCTAATTGAATCTATGTTATGTGTGTCGGTGTAGTTGAATAATTGTTCATTGAATTTTTCAAGATCAAGATTCAAGATCGAGTTCAGATGCTCAAGATATTCCATAGTCCCAAAAATTTTCTATCTCTTATCAGGAGAAATATACCACAAGTAGATGTTTGATGAAAATGGACAACTTCTTTACCATACCAATCCTAACATGCCATATTCCAATAACCATCCTAGGTCAAAAGTATTATATCATGAATTGGATATCTTTTATGTAGAAAACCTCGTAGGGCATAAGAAAAAGATTTTTGAGTAATTGTATTTTTGGATTTTCAATGGAACTGATGTAAATGTATTGCCTAATTCAACATTTGTTTTATAGAGTGGTCAGTTTCATGTTTATTATTGGAAAATCAAATGTCTATGCTTCTAATAAGTGTTTGGTATAGTGTTTGAACATATTAAATGCATTGTGTTACTAATATTATCAATGTAATGTTCAATAATTTTACAATCATGATTCTGATGATGAGCGACTTGTCCACCATCTACCATTGCACCCCACTACAATTTCAAGTCGTGAGCTCACTGCTAAATGAAAACAAATTAGAGAGGAAGCATAGTGAGAATGGTTGAAACAACCAACTATTCAATTCCCACTACGTCCTGAGTCACCAATTCAAAAACTTAACACTAGTTCTTCACATGTTGGGGATGAAGAAATTATATAGAGATTGGTATGGATGATTTCGTGTGGGATACCCAAGCCATGGAGGGAATGTTGTTAGATGCATTCTACCAAATTAAATAAGGGATGACATTGATGTTGTAGATACCTTCTTCAAAAGCCTGAAATCTGCTCCCACCACCCCTCTATTCAGTTGAGTACAGGGGTCTGTAAGGTCTACCCAACTAGAGACAAAAATGTTATTGTACAAATTGAAAGTAATGTATGGTATGTCAAGCGTTATTTTCTCGGAACTTTTGAGGTAGCTAACCATTAAGTCCCCTAAATTTTTAAGGAATCTTGTCACACAATGAAGGAATAAAAGGGTTTATTTCATTCATGCTTAATGACAATGTATATTTCTGTTTCCCACTAATTGTTGGTTACTTAAAGAGATGGCACTTCCGAGTGATAATGTCTTGCCGAATATATTCATAGAGGAAAATAAAATGATGCAAATGTTGGGCGTTGAGTACATACAATAACACACATTTCCGAATGATTGTACTCTGGGCATAAACGGATATGCGACAAGGAGATATATCCAAAAGGTGGGCATGACATGTAGGCACATGGTCCTCCTCATAAGATATCTCGAGGCATATGCCTATAATTCCAAGGATTCCAAGGATTTTTTGTTGCAAACAATTAGCCATGTTGCAAGGGTGGAATGCATCACATAGAAGTGAAGCAAGAGTTTATATGTGAATCCAAACAAATTCAATAGCCATGAAGCATATAGAGGATAAATGGCCCGATAAATTTAAGGATGAATTACAAATCCTACGATTGAGCATATATATAGATGGAGTCAACTCATATTCACTCCAAAAAACCAAATATTCTTTTTGGTCAGTGGTAGTGATCAATAAAAATACCCCCCCCATGGTTTTCCATGAAGAATGAACATCTTATGATGGCTCTTATAGTCCCAGGTAGAGGACAAGTGAAGAGAATGTATGTCTACCACCAATTACTGATAGATGATTTTAAGCAATTATGGGAAGGGATACATGTATATGATGTATCAAGACCCATTCCAATGGAGAGGTCTTTTACGTTGTATGAAATATGTGCATACACCACACATGATTATCTAGGACTAAGAGTTTTGTCTTGTAAGCATGTTCATTGATTTGTTTATATATGTAATGTTATTTGGTATAGTTCATTTGGTGCAACTATATTTTTGACACTAACATGCTCTGTATATGATAACATCTCAAGTCTTGTAACAAAAGGGTATCATGGATGTAAATGTTGTGGACCTTCTATAAAGTCTAGGTGGTACAACCACCTACAAAAGCCGATGTACAAATGTCCGAGGGTATTCCTCCTAGAAGACCACCCGTATAGAATATTTTCATTGGATTTCAATGGTAAACCAGAGAGAACCCAAAGACTTGAACTAATGACACTTATAGATTGGAATGGGGCATATGACACAAAGAAGGAGAAGGAAATGGCACAATTGTTTGATTCAAATGGGGAACCTATGTTCAATGATCCTGAATTTTTTGACGCCTATGTTGAGAAAATGCCCATTGGGATGAAAATGAAATATGAATTTTATGATATTCCATATTGGAGCATCTTAATATTGGCCACTTACTAGATCCCATGCATATATTAAAAAATGTTTCATCTTCTTTATGGAGGCACATATCATGGAATAAAAGAGACACATTGTCTATTAGGAGAGATCTTATTTCTTCAAATACTAAAAAGAGACATTGGCCAAGAAAAAAAACTAGAGGAGAGGCTTGTCCCTCATGGTATTTTAAATAAGGTGACATCCCATGGATTTTGAAGAAAGATGATCTTTCTATGGCGAAGGATGTTATATTGGGTGTGAAGGAACCTTGTTTATATGGGCTGACTCTAAGACGTTGCTTCACTGTAGAAGGAAATTTTTTGGGGTTGAAATCACATGATCATATGAACCTTCTAAGGGTATGTACGTTGAATACATGATTCTTCTTATATATTGATGTCAGTGAAAATATGCTATGCACTCAAAGTTTTATGGAAATTAATGATGTGTGTCTATTTTGTAGTGTCATTGTTCTTTTCTCATGCGTGGTTTTGTGAGCCATGACTTCCCATATGACCTGTGACGTGCCATATAAAAATTATTTGCATTTGTATGTTGGATCACATCAAGGGAGATTTATATGGCTAGCATTCCACGATGGCGTCGGGAGATAATTGAGATTGTTTGTATGTTTGAGAGTAAACTTCCCATGACTTTTATGGACTTGCAAATCCATCTTCTAATTCACCTACTTCATGAGGTTTCATTAGCTAGGGTGCTCTCATGTCATTGGATACTCTTCATAGAGAGGTACATGAAAAAATTGAAGGGGTTTGTTCGACAAAGGGAAAAACCAGTAGGATCTAAGGCAGAGGGGTACATAATATACGAGTCATTCTATTATGCCAATGAGTTAATCAAGTAAATTGATGACACAATACGGGAAATCATTTAGGACGAACATCAAGATGAGGACAAAAGGGAAGGGGAGGTACTCCAAACTAACTGAAAAAGGTGCTTGATAAAGAGTAAGACAATTATATTTTGTCAATTTAGTAGAGAGAAATTGTTTACATTGTAGTTGATAATATGTATTTTATCCCATGCTATTTGTTTTGAATTCTTGTATACATTAGTGACTTTATAAATTGATTTCATCAATAAATTCGTTCTTTACAACGTGAAGGCAATGCGACCATGGGTTACGTTATATCAAGAGAAAAGAAGGAAATGGGATAGTGAAAGAAATATTTTAGACAAATGAATGGTAAAAGCATGCCTTCTTTTGATCATTTAAAAGATACTATGCCAAAAATGTGTCCCAACAATTGGGTGGATGAATAGATACAAGAGAAATATGTAGTTTCTGGTCCTAACCCACATGGATAATATCTAGATGCACTAAACATAGGGATCGAGTGCAATAACTCTGTAATAACCTCTCAAAGTACCATGTTCTATTTATAATATTGCACATTTGAATTGTAACACATATTATGTTTTTATTAATGCTTCGGTTATTAGACATATGACACTGTCCTTTGTCCGCATTTTTACAGGTGCATTTGTTCCCATCTATGTGGGCATATGGACATCATTTTTTCACTCAGTATGTTGATGATGGAAACATCACACAATATTGTGGAGTGGAGGTCGAGTTCGACCAATCTAGTCGTGCTAGCCACCATGATCAAAACCTAATAGAGGGGAACCTAGGTTACACCAGAAAGATACAAGAGATCATGCAAGTGGACTTCTCATCATTTCAATATGTCATTTTTTGTTGCAAATGGTGGGATACCTTTGACCAGAGAAATGTGAAGGAAGATCGTGATAGTGGGATAATATGTATTAATTCTAAAAAATGCGGGTTGAAAGTAAGGAGCCTTACGTTTTCTCAAAAAATTGCAACCAAGTGTTTTTTACCCAGATGTGTTGGAAGGGGGTTGATGGTTCGTAATGAGACATGATATGAGATATAAACATATTTTTGAGAAAACCAATGTTACAATACCAAGTGAAGAAGATAATTAGTGTGATGACAATGAAGACTAATTTGTAAATGATTTATTTGGACATTTATATTGTGGATGTGTTATTTTATTATGGGTATCTAGAATGGCCAATTATGTTTTTTTCCCTTCATTTTATATTTATGTTGGATATGAAAAGTTAACAACCATTTACAACAACCATATTGAAAATAAATTAAACAATACAAGCATAAGATGTGGTTTTGATATATTTTTATCGTCATATTTATTGTTTATTATAACAAATTTATGTTGTATTGTATTAACATATGTTTATGTTAACCTTTGAATTACTAAGAATTAATTGTGATATCACAAAGTTGGTGACTTACAATAGTAAATATTTATTTTAAATTATAGTTTATTTAACAAAAAAGTGAAGATATTAAAAAATATTCAAACCTCAAAATATTTATTGTTTGAAAAAATGAAAATTCAAATAAATATACACTTTGATGGAACTTCTAAGGACAATTCCAACAAAATAACTTCATGTAACATCTATGTTCTCTAATCACACTTGTGGTGTTAGAATTACCAACTATGATGGCATTCCCAGCCTTAACTAGTGCAACTATAAGAGTCTTTTTCTAGAGCCTAGTCAAAATGAAGGAAATTTTTAATGATCCATACTTATCTAAAAGTATAGAAACCCTTGTCAATTTGACTAATTCTTAAAATACTGATTATAAAATGTTGGGTGATATTATGTTTTAATAGAAGATTCATAAAGTTTGTACTAGAGTAAAAAAAATGTGAAGCAATTTTATCAAAAGTGTATAGATCAAAATGTATTATTATTCTCCATATTTGGTATTTTAAATTTAATTGAATAAATTTCATATATTCTAATAGTTGGATAATATAAATTAATAAAATCTTTGGAAAAATTAAATATTAATAAAACACAATAATTGTGATTTTAGTAAACAAGTATATTATAACTTTGTCTTGTAATATTTGAATTATAAAAATAACATTATTATTACATCATCATTGTTATTATTAGTGAGTAATTATGTTATAATGTTATTATTATAATATATGAAAAGTACATAAATATTCAAATCACAATCATTTCACTCATCATATTTAAGTATTTTTGTTTCTAAACATGTTTAATCAACATATTGTATCTCGTTGGGCAACAAACTATTCACCTTGAAGAACAATTAAAAATTATATGGCATTAATGGTTTAAAATTTTTGCAATCACAATCTAAATTAAACAATTTCATAAAAGTAAAGTTTAAGATTATATGACAACTGTAAATTTAAATGAGTGATACATCTCAAATTTAACTTTAAAATAGAGAAATCATTAAAAATGTTCGTCATTAGCATACTCATAATACATCTTATAATTAAAACAACAACAACCACAACATTATATGAAAAACATAATATACATGAATGATATACATATGGATATACATGTCAAACATACATTTCAACAAAATATGCAATAAACATGTCATATATAGATCTCAAGTCAAATATAAAACAATCAACATACATGTCAATTAGTACCACTACTGGATAGGTCCACCACCAGAGCTAGGTGCATCAATGTCTCTACTACCAGAGGTAGAGCCTCTATAAATACCAACTATGTCAGAAATACATGTCGAAAAAAGTGCACTATCAAATGTCTCTATCAATATAATCAAGATGTGCAACAATACTAGATGTGAACATAGTGTCCAAAGCATCAAAATCTTGTGACACATGTGGAGGAAGAGGAGGAAGAGGGGGATCAGTGGAATATGGTGACATGTAACAACCCTCCTAGTTACAACAACGACTTTGACAACAGGTGCAATTTTTTTTTTTTTTTTTTTTATTTAACAGTGTGTGCGCGCGTGTAGGAGGGTAAACAGACACACAAGACTCTACATCACCGCCTGACGACTAACAAGACGCAACCACGAGGATCACAACAAGAAGACGCAAGGCGCACAACAAGTAACTGCAAGCAAATACTACCCAAGACAAGGGCGCCCCACAATATCTTCAAGAATAAACGACATACTGGGTTAGGTACCATACAAACACAGAAGGAAGAATCCGTAGTAGTAGGTCTTACTATTTCTGCACAGGAAAGCAGGGAATTTAATATTAGTTCTCTGCTCTGGAGAGAGACAAGGTCAGATAGGCTCCTGGCCGACTTCTCAGGAAGAAACTAGTAATCCCCTCAGATGTGTCGCAAGAGTGGAAACCCTGCCTTTAAAGGGCCCGAGACTCTTGATACAACACTGGATTCTTGACGCAGAAAAACACACAGACAATATACTAAGGCTACTGAAGGTGTCTACATCCCTCCCAACACAAGCAGACCACGCAATGCACTACCACCAAGTACTACAAAATCAAGGACAATCAAGACCTCTACGGGAGACGCTAGTCAGGAGGACTCTAATATCGACCAACCACTATTGAGACCCGAAGACATCAATCAAGATAAATTGCCCCATTAATTATCATTAACCCACGAAGAATTTATAATAAGGTAAAAACCAATAATCTCAACCCCCATTATTTAGTTATAAGGTCATTTTGCACTAGTTCAGGGACAAGCAATAATCACAAGCACATTGCATTTTTCTGTTAATCGCCATAATTGAGCAACGATATCAATACCATAATGGTAAACCCTCGAACATTTACATTCTCCATATTATCTTGCCTTTCCTTCCAATTTATTACCATACATTGGAATAACTTAACAAATATTTGCATTGCAATTTAGACCTTATCATTAACACTTCAATTTAAACAAATAATAACCTTGCAATTTAAACATCATCACGAACATCTCAATTAAACAAATATTAACATTGCGATTCAACCATCATCATTAACATTGCAAATTAAAACAAATATTATTATTGCAATTTAAACAAGTATTACCATTGCAATTAAGCAAATATTAATATTGCAGTTTAAGCTTCATCATTAGCATTTCAATTTAAACAATATTAACATTGCCATTAACAAGTATAATCATTGCAAATTAAACAAATATTAATAATTCGATTCAAAATCATCATTAACATCACAAATTAAAACAAATATTATTATTGCAATTTAAACAAGTATTACCCTTGCAATTAAGCAAATATTAATATTGCAGTTTAAGCTTCATCATTAGAATTTCAATTTAAACAGTATTAACATTTCCATTAACACGTATAATCATTGCAGATTAAACAAATATTAATAATTCGATTCGACATCATCATTAACATCGCAAATTAAAACAAATATTTTTATTGCAATTTAAACAAGTATTACCATTGCAAATTAAGCAAATAAATCCATTTATATAATAAAACATAGTTTAAATAACAAACATAACTATTTATATAAATTTATATCCCCAAAAACAAAAAGTAGAACGTTTAACCAACAAATGGTGACATGTTAATAAAATAACCAATTCACAATAATAAGGAGAGTAATAAATCTGGCAGTTGCATAATTCTAAAAGGCAGTAAAAGGAATACAACAGTTACATGGGGCAGTAATAATGAGGCCGTTACATCTACCAATAAACACCCAATCCCTTCTTTTCATACACGTGGTATTAAATTTAAATGGCAAGAGCTTGCACCTTCTGGTCAGCGCTACCATGGAACTACAATAACTTAACCTAAATGACCAGATCTTTTCCTTTATAAATGAACTAGTATTGTAATTAAATACAGAAAAGGCATTTTATTGTTATTAAAAGCAATTGGAACTCCCACTACCAGGTCAGAATTTACCCACGTCGCTACCTTTCTACTGTTTGCATTTCAGAATTTGGACTGGCAAGGGCCCTATATTTAAAGGAGAAGGGAGAGTGGTACACGTAAGACACTAGGGCGCAGGATGGGGGTTCACACGATTGGATCATGCAACAACGAGCTTACCCAACATGTCCGCAACAGAATACGCCCAATGCACTCAACATAGTCATAATAATGCCATTAACAAGCAGGCCGAGGTAACACACAGACTATGAAAACGCCCAATAGATTAAGAAAAAGAAAACCCTCTGTAGAAGTTGCCCACTATGTGTAAAAGCCCAATATAAAAGAGAAATCCCACTGTAAAATTGCCCACTGTATTCAACGCCCAGCAAATAAAAAGGGAAACCCACTGAAAAAAAAACTTTATATATATAAAAACGTCGAGAATGTATAAGGAGAACCCACTGTGAAAACGGACATAGTAAAAAAAACGCCCATCATATGAAAAGAGAAACCCATCGTAAAAAGACTCCCACTAGATATATAAAAACACCCAGTAGGTATAAGGAGAACCCACTGTGAGAACGACCACAGTAAAAAGAAAAATGCCCAGCATATGAAAAGAGAAACCCACCGTAAAAAGACTGCCACTATATATATAAAAACGCCCATCACAGGAAAAGAGAAACCCACCGAAAAAAAAGACTGCCACTGTATATATAAAAACGCCCATCACAGGAAAAGAGAAACCCACCGAAAAAAAAAAGACTACCACTATATATATAAAAACGCCCATCATATGAAAAGAGAAACCCACAGTAAAAAGACTGCCACTAGATATATAAAACACCCAACAAGTATAAGGAGAACCCACTATGAAAACAGCCACAGTAAAAAGAAAAATGCCCAGCATATGAAAAGAGAAACCCTAAAACTGTGCCAAACGAAGAACCATAACTACCCTGCTCATTTTTTTTTTTACAACATAAGATGGGTCGATTCCTGTGGTTCATTGCAACCATTCTATCTAATCTTTATCACAACACTGAAAGCATTCATCCAAAATATAAACAAAACCATCTAAATTTTCAGACGCAACCAGAGACTATCATTCCACCAAAAATAAAAAAACATACCTTGGCCTACTCGTCCGCTCCGGTTGGCATCCGCGTGCTCCTAGATGTTCCCGCTCGCCGGCTGTAAAGAACTCACCGGTACCTCCCAGCCAAACGCTAGGGGTACTCTCCTTCCCCCTTAGCCCCCCGAGCCGCAAAGGGGCCACACACAATCCAGACAGTAACCTAGCTTCCCAGCTCGCCTCCAAGGCTGAGCTACCACTCTATCACAGCTGAGAAAGTCCCCAAATCCCCACAAGCAATCCGTCTAGTTGTAATTTTGACAGCATAACAATACCTCATAGCAGATCCCCTTCTTTTCCCCCATCTCCTTTCTTTTATCCCCTTTTTGACCTAATCCCATTAGGTTTTCATCAAAAACCCTAAATCATATTTCTTTTAAGTTCCCCCGCCCCCCCC
>JZKD02S2336409.1:324693-353848 GCA_000966675.3 Picea glauca
ATATAATGTCTCAAAACAGATACATGAAAAACATCGTGCATACGCCTCAAAGAATCAGGCAAGGCTAGTCGATAGGCCACGGTCCCCTTTCTCTCCACAATCTCAAAAGGTCCCATGAACCTAGGAGAGAGTTTAGCTCCCTTTCCAAACTTGATCGAACTCTTATGCGGTTTAACCTGCAAGAAAAATGGGTCCCCGACCTCATAACTATGGTCTACTCGGTGCGCATCGGCATAACTCTTCTGTCGATCCTGCGCTTCTTTAATCATTTGTCTTATGGTTTGCATTTGCTCTTCCATTTCTTGGATCGCTTTTGGTCCCACCAGAACCCTATCCTCGAGCCGATCCCAACTCAAGGGCATCCGACACGGTCTCCCATAAAGGAACTCAAAAGGCACCATCTTAATGGTGCTCTGGTAACTGTTGTTGTAAGCGAACTCTACTAGAGGCAAGAATTCCTCCCAATGCTTTTGTTGATCCATCACGTACATGCACAACATGTCTTCCAAGGTTTGGTTCGTTCGTTCGGTCTGCCCGTCAGTCTCTGGGTGATACGCAATACTAAAATTTAGTTGGGTTCCCAATGCCTCTTGGAAACTCATCCAAAATCGTCTAGTAAACACCAATCCTCGATCGGATATAATCTGTTTAGGCACGCCATGCAGCCTCACAATTTCACTGATGAAAACTCTTGCTATGTCATGTGCCTGATACGTCGTACGCACAGGAATAAAGTGAGCACTCTTCGTCAGAGTGTCTACTACTACAAAAATCGAGTCGTGTCTCCTTATTGTCAGTGGCAATCCAACAATAAAATCCATCGAAATAACTTCCCATTTCGATTCCAAAATGGCATGTGGTTGAAGTAATCCCTCCAGGTGTCTATGTTCAGCCTTTACCTGCTGACACTCTAGACATCTAGCCACAAAGTTGACTATGTCAGCCTTCATTCCCTTCCAGAAGAATAAGGGTTTAAGGTCTGCCCTCATCTTCGTGACTCCCGGGTGAGCCATGTAAACTTCTCTATGAGCCTCGCTCAGGATCAACATCCTCAACTCGTCGTTTGGCGGTACGTAAATCTAACCTCTAAACCTCATTAAACCATCGTTATCCAATGAATATCCCTCATATCGTAGTACCATCATTGTGTTTTGTCCGATAAATCCTTGACTTCTGTGTACCAGTCATCATCACGCTGTAAGGTGAGAATCTTCTCACGTAGATTTGTCTAAAGAGGTAACACTGAAAAGATGTGTGGCCTTCGACTCAAGGAATATGCCACTTGGTTCACTGTTCCCTTTATGTAAGTAATCTCGAAGTCGTATTCGCTAAGCAATTTCGACCAACGTCGTTGTCGCGCATTTAGGTCGCTTTGCATAAAAATGTGTTGTAGTCCACAATGATCAGTCTTTAATTCAAATTTTTGTCCAACAAGGTAGTGTCTCCAAAACTTCAAGGCATATACGATGGCTAATAACTCCAAATCGTGCGTCGCGTAGTTCTCCTCATGCCTTCTCAGCTTCCTTTAAATGTAAGCAATCACTCATCCGTCCTGCATCAAGACTCCGCCTAAACCTTCCTTGGATGCGTCAGTGCATACCAAGAAGTCTGCGTCCATGTCAAGGACCTTTAGTATCGATGCGGTTGTCAACAACTCTTTAAGCCTCTGAAATGCTTCCGCGCATTTCTCTGTCCAAAAAAACTTCTTGTTTTTCTTTTGCAATTCCGTGATCGGATTTGCTATCTTCGAAAAACCCTCGACAAACCATCGATAGTATCCTGCTAATCCCATAAAAATATGCACTTCTGTGACATTCGTCGTCGTAGGCCATTCCATAATAGCCTCAACCTTGGCTGGATCCATGGCGATACCTTCACCAGAGATGACATGCCCTAAGAAGTGAATCTGTGATTGATAAAAAGAGCATTTGGACAACTTCCCATACAATTTTTGTTCTCGTAAACATTGTAGTACCACACGCAAGTGCTCGTCATGATCCTCAGTCGTCCGAGAGTAGATCAAAATATCGTAAATGAATACTTGGACGAACTTGTCCAACTACTTGCGGAACACCCCGTTCATCAAACTCATGAATACCCCTGGGGCGTTGGTCAGTCCAAATGGAAAAACAGTAAATTCGTAATGTCCGAATCTCATCTTAAAGGTGGTCTTAGGGATGTCATCCTCCTTGATCTGTAACTGGTGATACCCGGATCACAAATTGATCTTGGAGAACACTGTCACACCCTTCATTTGATTGAACAAATCATCAATTCTAGGTAAGGGATACTGATTCTTGATCGTCGCCTTATTCAGTTGACGATAGTCAATGCAAAGCCTCCATGATCCGTCCTTATTTCCCACTGGTGCACCCCACGGTGACACACTAGGACGTATCAGTCCCAGGTCCAACAACTCCTTCAGTTGCATTTCCAACCATATTCTCCAACCATGCCTCGGCGGCTGCGCCGTCTGGGGCACCAAAGAACTCAGGAAATTTTACCTTCTCGAGTTCACGGAGAATGCTACCTGTAACGGCCAATGCGCGCGGCAGAATGGTGCAACATGTCACCCTGTGCCATCCCGCTTCCACCAGGACCTTCTTTGACTTGGCCCGAAGAGCTAAACTACCCTTCAACTCCCCCGTCGGAAGTTCTTTACCCACAACAACTCTCCACTGATCTCGCTTCCAAATCGGGAAATCGAACTTCGCGATTTCACGAGTCCTATGGTCACGTGATTCTCACATCACGATTCCCCGAAGTCCAATGTGAGTGAACGTTGACTCCCCTTCGCTATCGAGACTTCTCTCCATCAGGAAATCGCTACTTGCGATGTCAACAAACCGAACCTCCAACCTCCGAATCCCGATATGCCGATTTTCTGAGACTCGTGTGGACTTGACTTCTCTACCCTTTATCCTTCTATCGGAGTTTCAGAATTCACAGTATCGCAAGTCAAGATGTTGATGGACTTGGGACTTACCTTTCCCCGATCCTCGATATGGTGCCACCTGTACTCCACTAGCACCCATGGTCCCACACTGCCATGTCACTATCGGGATTTCGCGGATCGCGAATCCGAGATGCAAGTGTTCCCTGTCATCGGAAACTCCGATTCTCTGAACCCTGAGATATTGGGATTCTTTGACATGTGTTCCCACGATTGATGGCTCAGAACTTATCGGAGTATCGCTCTTCACGATATCGCTACTCCCGCTCTGGAAACTTGATGTTCCAACTAGCGATATGCCGATATGCGATGTCGCATATGATCTGACGGTCCCTGTGACTCTAGATCGATGGCTCCACTTCCTCCTGGGTTTCAAACCTTTGAATGTTCACCCTTAAAATCCTTCCATCTTTGCAAGATCTAACGGCCCTCAGTCCTTCATGGAATCTCTCCAGGAGATTTTCAACCGTCCATCCCTTCGTGGATATTTCTTACGAATTGAATTGAACGTTTCCTCTGTGAAACTTATTCAACCACACGCCAACCTGTGGAGCTTCTCCGAGCTTTCCATAGCAACCCTGCAATTCTCCCTTAGTGAACTGTAGGCCTACTCCTCCTGAGCTTGTCCTCACTTCACAAGTCTTTATGAGAACTTTCCAATGTGCACTCCTTGCAGCGAACTCTCAACGTCTGCCCGGTGTTGAGATTCTTGACTCTGTGCACTAACCTGCAGCAGTAGTTTCTATCTTCTTCTGCTCAGATTTCACTACTGAGACTTCAAATTCAACCTGCACTTCTCCTGCATGACTCTACCAACTTACACCAACTTCTGGGTGAATGAGAATAAGAGTTTAACTGTCAAGCCTCATCAACGCACTCTATGCGGATGAATTCAACTACACTCTATGCAGGAATCTCCTGGATCAGACAGAGAAACAATTGAAACTCATTCTCTTCTCTCTCAGACTTCAGTTAAAAACCCTAAAAATCACATGAACAACATACTCAAAGCAATTGCATGACCAAAAAACAAACATTCATGAGCACATAAATGCATACATAGAGAAAACAACACCAGCCATGAAATTGAATCAAAGACTCTCTTCTATTAATTCAAAAACATCTATACATGGGTGTTCTTCACAAATTCTCTGCTTGCTCTCTCTTCTTCTCCTGAATGAATGATAATGACACAATGTACAAAGGAGGGTGTCTATATCCCGTTTCCCTCTCGAGCTCTTAGGCTATCAAATCTAGAATTAAATGTTCTATCTACTTTACATTAACTATCTTAAATGCCTCATCTACTTAAGGACGTGAGCTTATCTGCTCAAGGTCCATTACAATGTACAAGTGCGCTTCATTAATTTCACATATTAATGTTTGGTGCAACAAATATCAAGGTGTTTCAAAATTTGTGCTGGCGCTGTCCAGCTGTGTTCCGCTTCCGCACTGGCTTGCTTGACGTGGGCGATGCTCCTGCATCATACTCCATGGCTTGAAAAATTTCATGGGCTCCTGTCCATGAGATCCTACACAGTCTGTCCATGTTCTGTATCACTGCTTCTGTCTCCCAGCTGGCATCCTCTACTGGGTGATTCTTCCATTTGACCAGGTACTCGAAATACTACTTTCGTCTGGTCTTTCTACCCATTTGCTTGTCCAGTATGCATTCCATCTGCGACCTCTCCACGACTGGTAACTGCTTCTGCCACCAGATCACTGGTTCCTCAGTTCCAGTCTCTGTTTCTCTAGCCTTGTATGGGTATAAATCTGAAACATTAAATATCAGAGATATCCCGATGCCATCTGGCAACTCAATCTCATATGCATTCTCTCCGAACTTCTTCAGGACTCTACACGGCCCGATTTTCTTCATATTCAGTTTGTTATATGTTCCCCTTGGGAACCTTTCCTTCCTTAAGTGTGATAGAACCATATCACCAACTTCAAACTGAAGTTGTCTCTTCTGCTGATCGACTCTGCGCTTGTACTCCTGATTTGAGTCTTGCAATCGCTGCTTCACCTTACTGTGAAGTTCCTGCATCGCTTCAGCTAACTCTTCTGCACTAGCACTGCTAGTTGCAGTCTGTTCTGACTCCCTGAGTTCAGAAACTCCCCTTGGTTGTGTCCCATACACAATCTGAAATGGGATTTTTCCTGTACTCCGATTCACAGAATCATTGTATGCAAACTCTGCCTGTGGCAATATGTTGCCCCAACTGCTATGATGCTCTGTCACCAAACTTCTCAACAAGTCTCCAAGACTTCTGTTGACCACTTCGGTTTGCCCATCCATCTGTGGATGATATGCTGAACTAAACGCCAAGTTAGTCCCCATCTTTTTCCATAGCGTCCTCCAAAAATGACCTATAAATTTCGTATCCCTATTCGAGACTATGCTTCTCGGCAATCCATGAAGTCTAACAATCTCTTTGAAAAACAAGTTTGCGATGTGGGTCGCATCACTGGTATTCTGGCATGGAATAAAATGTTCCATCTTTGAAAACCTGTCCACCACCACAAATATGGAATCAACCCCTCTCTGCGTCCTTGGCAAACCCGGTACAAAATCCATGCTAATTGCCTCCCATGGCCTCTCGGGTATGGGAAATGGCTGATAAAAACCTGCATTCTGCTTCCGGCCCTTCGAATGTTGACATATTCAACACCTGTCAACAAAATTCTTAACATCTGCTCACATGCCCGACCAAAAATACGATTCGCTCATCTTTGTGAATGTTTTTTCGTGGCCAAAATGCCCTGCTAAGCCTCCACTATGCTTCTCTTTCAACAGGTTCTCCCTCATGGAGAAATTAGGAATACATAGTTGATTGCCTCTGAACAACAATCCTTCCTGGATCATGTAATCTATCCATGGGCTCCGATCTCTGAGAACTGGATTCTCAGCTGCTTCGTATGCTTCTCCGAAGTCTGCATCTCCTGCGTACATATATTTCAGATTTTCAAAGCCCAATGTCTTGACTCGGAACTCCTGCAACAGTAAACATTTCCTACTCAAAGCATCAGCCACTTTGTTAGTAGTTCCCGAAATGTGTTTAATCACAAACGTAAAATTCTGCATATACTCTACCCATTTTGCATGCTTTTGATTCAACTTATCCTGTTGACTTACAAACTGCAATGCATGATTATCACTATACAATGCAAACTCCTTGGGTATTAGGTAATGCCTCCACTTCTTTAATGCCTGTATGATGGAATAAAATTCCTTATCATACGTGGAGTATTTCAATTTTGCTTCATCCAGCTTCTCACTGAAATATGCAACTGGCCTGTCCTCTTGACTCAGGACCGCTTCTATGGCATACCCACTGGCATCACATTTCACCTGAAATGTCTTCTGGAAGTCAGGCAACACCAAAATTGGTTGCTCTGTGATCTTCCGCTTCAACAGATTGAAGCTCTTCTCAGCCTCTGTTGTCCAGTGAAAAGTCTTATGTCGCTTCTTCATGGTATCCATCATCGTTGTGCTAATTCCACTGAAATTCCTGATGAATCTTCTGTAGAAACTAGCCAAACCATGGAAAATTCTCACCTCGAGAATATTTCTCGGTGATGGCAAATTCTTGATCACGTCCACCTTCTCTGGATCCATCTTCAACTCATTATCCGAAATAACAAAACCCAAATAAATGAGTTATGTCTTCATGAAGGAACACTTCTTCACATTGACCAACAACTTCTCCTGCTGCAGTCTTCTCATCACAATGGCCAAATGCTTCAAATGTTCAGCCTTCGTCTTGCTGAAAATTAATATATCATCCAGATATACGACAACAAACTTCCAGATGAATTCCCTCAGGACTTCATTCATCAGTCTCATGAATGCGCTCGGATTATTTGTCAAGCCAAACGGCATGACCAGCCATTCGTACAAACCTTCCTTTGTCTTGAACGTTGTCTTCCATTCATCACCTTCCCTCATGCGAATCTGATGATATCTTCTCTTCAAATCAATTTTCGAAAAGTAATTTGCCCCACTCAGGCAATCCATCAGATCATCCATTCTCGGAAGTGGAAATCTGTACCTGATGGTAATTTTGTTTATCGCTCTGGAGTCTGTACACATTATCCAACCTCCATCCTTCTTCGGACTAAGCACTGTTGGAACAGTGCATGGACTCAAGCTCTCCCTGACTAGTCCTTTATCTAGCAAATCCTGTACCTGCCTCTTGACCTCCTCATTCTCCCGTGGTGTCAGTCTGTATGAAGATTTATTCAGAAAACTGGCTCCAGGTATGAGATCAATGTGATGACTCACACTCCTCATCGGTGGCAACGAATGAGGTAATTCGTCCACAATGATTTCAGCGAACTCTCCTAGTAGTTCCTGAATCTCTTCTGGCAAGTCATCCACTCTTGTATTAGTCAGGACAATTCTCGGCTTCCTGACCACAAAGAATTGTGGATCTTCCTTCTTCTCAATCTCTGTGAGAAGCTCCTTCCCACTCATAAGAAGTATCGTGTTGCTTACTTCCGGCTTTACTTCCTTATCCTTTATCGGAAGTAATCTATGTGTCATCCCATCCTTCTCCAAAGTGTATGTGTTCATCCTCCTGTCATGAACCACATTTTGGTCATACTACCATGGTCTACCCAACAATACATGACAAACATCCATGGGAATGACATCACATAGGACCTTATCCTTATATTCACCCATTTTGAAATCAACTAAACATTATTTAGTGACACTCACCTGATGTCCCTTCTGCAACCATGATACTTTGTATGGACTCGGGTGATCAGTCATCTCCAACTCCAATTTCTCCACCATCTCGGTTGAAACGAGATTGTCGGTGCTTCCGCTATCCACAATGACCTTGCATTTCCAGCCCTTGGTCTTGCATGTGGTCCTGAACAATCTGGTTCTCTGAGCTGTGTCCTCCACCTCCTTCTCGGGTGTTAAGAGAACTTTATGCACCATCAGTGACCTCCCACTTTCGGTGTCTTCATTCTCAACATCACGCCTCTGTTCCTCAACGATGTGAACTTCTCCTCTGTCCGGTTTTCTGTCTGGACAATCAATGACTTTGTGTCCATATTTTCCACACGTAAAACATGTGATGATTCCTCCTCTGCCTCTTCCTCTACCTCTGGTACGAGGAAAAGTGTTCACGTCAGCATATCCGCCACCCTGCTCTGTATGTTGTCTCCTCGGCTCGGCATATTGCTGTCCTCGCTGTGAGGTTCCACCTCTCTCAATCTTACCCTAAGGTTTCTTCCATTCCTCCCTGGGCTTCTGAGTTCTTTCTTGGGCAACTGCCTTGCCTATGGGCTGATTTCTGCCTCGCCCTCTCTGTCCCTTCTTATGGCTCAGCTTCTCCTCGGATTTCAGAGCCATCTGGTAAGCATCCTCAACTGTTCTAATAGTTGCCATGCTTAACTCATCCTGAATGTCATACCTCAGACCATTCAGATATCTCACAACCTTCTCATCATCGCTCTCCCGATGACCTGCTTGGATATTGAGCCTGTAAAACTCTTTGGTGTATTCCTTCACCGTCATAAGCTTCTGCCTCAGGTTCTACATTCGCCTGAACAATGTGATCTGATAATCTCTGGGGATGAACTTCGCCTTCATTTTAGCAATCATCCGATCCCATCTTTTGATCTTTTGTTTACCTTTGGAATGTATATCCGCCTGTAGCTCGTCCCACCATAAGGCTGCATGTCCTTTCAACTTGGTAATAGCATGCCTTACCTTCTTATTCTCTTCGATATCTTCATAGTTGAAGTAGGTTTCAAGAGCCCTGATCCAGTCCAGCAACTCTTCTACATCCAGGCTTCCTTCATAAGCTGGAATGTCCATTTTGGTCTTGGAACTCATCCTGGCGATAGCTTTGATCAACCGCTTTATTGATGCATCCTCTGTTGTGACCTCTTCTTCGTGTCCAACCTCTTCTTCAACTTTGGAATCGCTAAGATCCCCAGCACCAGCTCCACGTCTCTGCGCTGTCTCCATCTCCTCAAGCCTTGCTCAGAGATCTCTCATTTGGCGCTCCATTTCTGGATTTCCTGCTGGTCTACCTCTCCTTCGCGCATCCCTGTCTTCCCGATCAGGCGATTTCCTTTCTCTTCTTGGTGGCACGATGTCCTCTCTTCTCTGCTTCAGAAAGAAAAGATGTTCTAGGTCTGATACCACTCTAGTGCAACACGTCATCCTGTACCATCCCATTTCCACCAGGACCTTCTTTAACTTGGCCTGAAGAGCTAAATTGCCCTTCAACTCCCCCGTCGAAAGTTCTTTACCCACAACAACTCTCCACTGATCTCCCTTCCAAATCGGGAAATCGAACTTCACGATTTTGCGAGTCCTATGGTCGCGTGATTCTCACCTCATGATTCCCCGAAGTCCGATGCGAGTCAGCGTTGACTCCCCTCCGCTATCGAGACTTCTCTCCGTCGGGAAATCACTACTTGCGATGTCAACAAACCGAACCTCCAACCTCCGAATCCCGATATGCCGATTTTCCGAGACTCGTGTGGACTTGACTTCTCTACCCTTTATCCTTCTATCGGAGTTTTGGAACTTGCAGTATCGCACGTCCGGATGTTGATGGACTCGGGACTTACCTTTCCCCGATCCCCGATATGGTGTCACCTGTACTCCACTAGCACCGGTGGTCCCACACTGCCACATCACTATCGGGATTTCGCGGATCGCGAATCCTAGATGCAAGTGTTCCCTGTCGTCGGAAACTCTGATTCTCTGAACCCCGAGATATTGGGATTCTTTGACACATATTCCCACGATCAAGGGCTCAGAACTTATCGGAGTATCGCTCTTCGCGATATCGCTACTCCCTCTCCGGAAACTTGATGTTCCAACTAGCGATATGCCAATATGCGATGTCGCATATGATCTGACGGTCCCTGTGACTCCAGATCGATGGCTCCACTTCCTCCTGGGCTTCAAACCTTTGAATGTTCACCCTTAAAATCCTTGCAGCTTTGCAAGATCTAACGGCCCTCGGTCCTTCGTGGAATCTCTCCAGGAGATTTTCAACCGTCCATCCCTCCGTGGATATTTCTTACGAATTGAATTGAACGTTTCCTCTGTGAAACTTATTCAACCACACGCCAACCTGTGGAGCTTCTCCGAGCTTTCCACAACAACCCTACAATTCTCCCTTAGTGAACTATAGACCTACTCCTCCTGATATTGTCCTTGCTTCACAAGTCTTTATGAGAACTTTCCAATGTGCACTCCTTGCAGCGAACTCTCAACGTCTGCCCGGTGTTGAGATTCTTGACTCTGCGCGCTAACCTGCAACAACAGTTTCTGTCTTCTTCTGCTCAGATTTCACTACTGAGACTTCAAATTCAGCCTACACTTCTCCTGCATGACTCTACCAACTTACACCAACTTCTGGGTGAATGAAAATAAGAGTTTAACTGTCGAGCCTCATCAACGCAGTCTATGCGGATGAATTCAACTGCACTCTATGCAGGAATCTCCTGGCTTAGATAGAGAAACAATTGAAACTCATTCTCTTCTCTCTTAGACTTCAGTTAAAAACCATGAAAATCACATGCACAACATACTCAAAGCAATTGCATGACTAGAAAACAAACATTCATGAGCACATAAACGCATACACAGAGAAAACAACACTATCCATGAAATTGAATCAAAGACTCTCTTCTATTAATTCAAAAACATCTATACATGGGTGTTCTTCACAAATTCTCTGCTTGCTCTCTCTTCTTCTCCCGAATGAATGATACTGACACAATGTACAAATGAGGGTGTCTATATCCCGTTTCCCTCTCGAGCTCTTAGGCTATCAAATCTAGAATTAAATGTTCTATCTACTTTACATTAACTATCTTAAATGCCTCATCTACTTAGGGACGTGAGCTTATTCGCTCAAGGTCCATTACAATGTACAAGTGCACTTCATTAATTTCACATATTAATGTTTGGTGCAACAAATATCAAGGTGTTTCAAAATTTGTGCTGGCGTTGTCCAGCTGTGTTCCGCTTCTGCACTGGATCGCTTGACGTGGGCGATGCTCCTGCATCACAGAACCTAAGGGGGTGCCAACGCCCTGGCCTTGTCTCTGTCCAAACGGCTGATCAGAGCCTCGGACATGCGCTGAAAGGATCTCATCATACCAATAACATCACCAACTGCTATCTTCTCCTGTCTGAGAACCTGCTCGCCTCCCTGGGGGTTAGACCCCTTAGGCGTGGATGCTGCTGGAGGCGTCACGCCTCCTCCTCTAGCACCCCGTCATCTGCCTCCACGGCGTCCTCTAACCATGATTACCTGCATGCACACCATCAACTCAATCAACAACAGTATAATTAATCTAATCCTGTCAACGAAAGCCGTAGCGAATCCCAAGTCGTGGGTCGAGCCGACTCTGATACCATATGTACAACCCTCCTAGTTACGACAACGACTCTAACAACAGGTGCAAGTTTTTTTTTTTTTCTTTTGTTTTAACAGTGTGTGCGCGCGTGTAGAAGGGTAAACAGACACACATGACTCTACGTCACTGCCCGACGACTAACAAGATGCAACCATGAGGATCACAACAAGAAGACACAGGGCGCACAACAAGTAACTGCAAGCAAATACTACCGAAGACAAGGGCGCCCCACAATATCTTCAACAATAAACGACATACTGGGTTAGGTACCGTACGAACACAGAAGGAAGAATCCGTAGTAGTAGGTCTTACTATTTCTACACAGGAAAGCAGGGCGTTTAATCTTAGTTTTCTGCTCCAGAGAGAGAGAAGGTCAGATAGGCTCTTGGCCGACTGCTCAGGCAGAAACTAGTAATCCCCTCAGGTGTGTTGCAAGAGTGGAAACCCTGCCTTTAAAGGGCTCGAGACTCTTGATACGGCACTGGATTCTTGATGCAGAAAAACACATAGACAATATACTAAGGCTACTGAAGGTGTCTACATCCCTCCCAACACAAGCAGACCACACAATGCACTACCACCAAGTACTACAAAATCAGGGACAATCAAGACCTCTACGGGAGACGTTAGTCAGGAGGACTCTAATATCGACCAACCACTATTGAGACCCGAAGACATCAATCAAGATCAATTGCCCCATTAATTATCATTAACCGACGAAGACTTTATCATAAGGTAAAAACCAATAATCTCAACCCCCATTATTTAGTTATAAGGTCATTTTGCACTAGTTCAGGGACATGCAATAATCACAAGCACATTGCATTTTTATGTTAATCGCCATAATTGAGCAACGATATCAATACCATAATGGTAAACCCTCGAACATTTACATTCTCCATATTATCTTGCCTTTCCTTCCAATTTATTACCATACATTGGAATAACCTAACAAATATTTGCATTGCAATTTAGACCTTATCATTAACACTTCAATTTAAACGAATAATAACCTTGCAATTTAAACATCATCACGAACATTTCAATTAAACGAATATTAACATTGCGATTCAACCATCATCATTAACATTGCAATTTAAAACAAATATTATTATTGCAATTTAAACAAGTATTACCATTGCAATTAAGCAAATATTAATATTGCAGTTTAAGCTTCATCATTAGCATTTCAATTTAAACAATATTAACATTGCCATTAACAATTATAATCATTGCAAATTAAACAAATATTAATAATTCGATTCAACATCATCATTAACATCGCAAATTAAAACAAATATTATTATTGCAATTTAAACAAGTATTACCCTTGCAATTAAGCAACTATTAATATTGCAGTTTAAGCTTCATCATTAGCATTTCAATTTAAATAGTATTAGCATTGCCATTAACACGTATAATCATTGCAAATTAAACAAATATTAATAATTCAATTTGACATCATCATTAACATCGCAAATTAAAAAAAATATTTTTATTGCAATTTAAACAAGTATTACCATTGCAAATTAAGCAAATAAATCCATTTATATAATAAAACATAGTTTAAATAACAAACATAACTATTTATCTAAATTTATATCCCCAAAAACAAAAGGTAGAACGTTTAACCAACAAATGGCGACATGTTAATAAAATAACCAATTCACAATAATAAGGAGAGTAATAAATCTGGCAGTTGCATAATTCTAAAAGGCAGTAAAAGGAATACGACAGTTAGATGGGGCAGTAATAATGAGTCCGTTACATATGCCAGTAAACACCCAATCCCTTCTTTTCATACACGTGGTATTAAATTTAAATGGCAAGAGCTTGTACCTTCTGGTCAGCGCTACCATGGAACTACAATAACTTTACCTAAATGACCAGATATTTTCCTTTATAAATGAACTAGTATTGTAATTAAATATAGAAAAGACATTTTATTGTTATTAAAAGCAATTGGAACTCCCACTACCAGGTCAGAATTTACCCACGTCGCTACCTTTCTATTGTTCGCATTTCAGAATTTGGACTGGAAAGGGCCCTATATTTAAAGGCGAAGGGAGAGTGGTACACGTAAGACACTAGGGCACAGGATGGGGGTTCACACGATTGGATCATGCAACAACGAGCTTGCCCAGCACATCCGCAACAAAATACGCCCAATGCACTCAACACAGTCATAATAATGCCATTAACAAGCAGGCCGAGGTAACACATAGACCATGAAAACGCCCATTAGATTAAGAAAAAGAAAACCCTCTGTAGAAGTTGCCCACTGTGTGTAAAATCCCAATATAAAAGAGAAATCCCACTGTAAAATTGCCCACTATATTCAACGCCCAGCAAATAAAAAGGGAAACCCACCGAAAGAAAAATGCCATTATATATATAAACGCCCAGAATGTATAAGGAGAACCCACTGTGAAAACGGCCATACTAAAAAAAACGCCCATCATATGAAAAGATAAACCCACCGTAAAAAGACTGCCACTAGATATATAAAAATGCCCAGCAGGTATAAGGAGAACCCACTGTGAGAACGGCCACAGTAAAAATAAAAACGCCCAACATATGAAAAGAGAAACCCACCGTAAAAATACTGCCACTATATATATATAAAAACGCCCATCACAATAAAAGAGAAACCCACCGAAAAAAAAGACTGCCACTGTAATATATAAAAACGCCCATCACAGGAAAAGAGAAACCCACCGAAAAAAAAATACCACCACTATATATATAAAAACGCCCATCGTATGAAAAGAGAAACCCACAGTAAAAAGACTGCCACTAGATATATAAAACGCCCAGCAGGTATAAGGATAACCCACTATGAAAACGACCACAGTAAAAAGAAAAATTCCCAGCATATGAAAAGAGAAACCCTAAAACTGTGCCAAACGAAGAACCATAAATGCCCTGTTCATTTTTTTTTTTACAACATAAGATGGGTCGATTCCTGTGGTTCATTGCAACCATTCTATCTAATCTTTATCACAACACTGAAAGCATTCATCCAAAATATAAACACAACCATCTAAATTTTCAGACGCAACCAGAGACTATCATTCCACCAAAAATAAAAAAAACATACCTTGGCCTGCTCGCCCGCTCCGGTTGGCGTCCGCGTGCTCCTTGATGCTCCCGCTCGCTGACCATAAAGAACTCACTGGTACCTCCCAACCAAATTCTAGGGGTACTCTCCTTCCCCCTTAGCCCCCCGAGCCGCAAAGGGGCCACACACAATCCAGACAGTAACCTAGCTTCCCAGCTCGCCTCCAAGGCTGAGCTACCACTCTATCACAGCTAAGAAAGTCCCCAACTCCCCACAAGCAATCCGTCCAGTTGCAATTTTGACAGCATAACAATACCTCATAGCAGATCCCCTTCTTTTCCCACATCTCCTTTCTTTTATCCCCTTTTTGACCTAATCCCTTTAGGTTTTCATCAAAAACCCTAAATCATATTTCTTTTAAGTTTTCCGCCCCTTTTATTTATTTATTTATTTTTATTTCTTTTTTGAAAACTCAATAAGGTAAATGCGCCTAAGCATCTTTTCATTATATATATATATTTTTAATTCATATATATATATATATATATATTTTTTTTTTTTTTCTTTTTTCTTTTAAACTCCCTTTAGTTAGCTAATTAATTTCTTCTTTTCAAATTTACAACCACCTAAATGAATTAATTTCTTAAATCTCTTTATTTTACCCTACACACTTTATGAAGACTCACATTAGCGTAAGTGGGTTTTTTTTTGTTCAATTTTATTATTAGCACATGTATTGTTAATGCTTAGCTAGTAGGAAATGAAATTCTAATGTTATTTGAATTGCAGAGCTATTGTGAGCTAGAATATAATGGAGTTGTTATTAGGAGATGGTTAAGTTTTGATTATTATGAAGACTCACATTAGCTTAAGTGGGTTTTTTTTTTGTTCAATTTTATTATTAGCACCTGTATTGTTAATGCTTAGCTAGTAGGAAATGAAATTCTAATTTTATTTGAATTGCAGAGCTATTGTGAGCTAGAATATAATGGCGTTGTTATTAGGAGATGGTTAAGTTTTGATTATTATGTTAGGGCGAAGTAGTAGTACCTTCACTAAAAAGACAAATTATCAAGCTTATTATTGGGAATGAGGAAAGGCCTTATGTACGCAATTAAGTAAAGAATTACTTTATGAATTCAATTAACGGAGTAATTGTTTTATGTATTTAATTAAGGAAGGAAACTCCTTGGTTTAGGTGGAGGTTTCAAATCATAGGGGTAATGAATATTTAATGTATAGTCTTAAATTATGTTTTTTTTTTTGACAAAGGGCTCAAATTCTGAACTGGTGACGCCTGGTTAGGGGAATTGTTTAAGGGTTTAATCAGGTGTTGATGACTTAGGGATATTTAGGCTGAGTCCTTCATCCACATTATTGTGACGTGACCTTCAGGACGCACCACGTGATCCAAGGGTGCCACTCACCTCTTGAGTTTCTTTTGTGCGACGTGCCCTTCAGGATGCACCTCGTGCTCCAAGGGTGCCACTCGCCAACTGAGTTTCTTTTGTGCGACGTGCCCTTCAGGATGCACCACGTGTCCAAGGGTGCCACTTGCCAACTGGACTGATTGGTAGACATCTATAACCCCTGGAGTCAATACTCCGCCAGGTGAACTTGTGGGAGACTAAGGGTTCTAAGGAATAAGGCCCCCGTCTTATTGCGCGCCCTTTAGAATCATCATGAGCGACTGTCGCAGTCTGTCTTCACGGCATCGTGGATCCTCTCGAACTAGGTAATGCTAGCAGGCGGTGGCAGGGCTGCTGTCCACCCCTCTCCCTCAACCTCTCTGCAAATCGTGTGTGGCCCCTTTACTCCATATGTGATTCTGGTCGACAAGCTATCATTAGCCTCCATCATCAACAATCATGTCAGAAATGTCAACATCAAATCATGAAATCAATGAAACATCACAGTAAATATATCAACCCAAAAGCACACTCCCTGACTCAGTCCAGAGTCCAAGGGGGTTCTACCGATCCCTCTGCATCCTCAAGGTCGAAAACCCTGCACACTCAATAAAACAGAGTTAGCAGCACCTGTGTCAATCAAAACTAGTAAAACATCATGTCGTCTGTCAATCGCATCATAATCAAGTATAAATGGTTTAACATCACAAAAGTCCATATCACTTGCGAGCAAGTGTCCTAAAAAAATAAGTTCTCTCAGTGGGCCAGAGCGGGATGTTACATGACACATGTGGAGGAGAGGTAGCATGAGGAGGAGGAGGGGGATACATGAAATATGGTGACGCATGTGGAGGACAAGTAGCAGGAGGAGGACGAGGAAGATCAGGCATGGATGCATGAGGTTCAAATACATGTGGAGGGGAAGCAGGAGGAGGAGGAGGAGGAGGAGGAGGAGGCAGGTTCAAAAACATGTGGAGGAGGGGGAGGAGGATCAAACATGGATGTAGGTTCAAATACATGTGGAGGGGAAGCAAGAGGATTGGTAGATGGTGCAACTGACTCATGTGGAGGAGAATAATGAGGAGGATGAGGACCATATGGTGGAGTAGACGATGTGGATGGATCTGCTGATGAGCTAGATGGAGTGGGATCATAAAAAACACCCCTCAAGGTCTTGATGAGGTTGACGAAACAAAAAATATGATGCATCAACAACGTCATTTCATGAGGCAAACTCCTCCATATCCTAGAGATATCCTCTACTCGTAATATGTCTCTAACAGGTGTGGGCATCACTCAATGACTAGTCATGACACTACATAGCTGATCCCCCACCTCTATCTGGACTCTCTGATCCAACTTATGTGGAATGTGGGGTCTCTATACTAGAGGTTGGTCCTCAGCCTCCTCCATCATCTCATTCTCATGTTGGGGAGGCTCATCCCCAACATATGTGGCAATGTTTTCAAAACAATAGATAATAATAATAAGATAATTGAAACAAATTTTTACAATAAATTACATGTACACTAAATAAGACATAATCATATGCAACTAGATTTATCAAAACATAACGATAATAATACCTCTCTCATCTGGTGGCTTGGATGCTATAAATTGGATGTTTGGACATCCTCTTTAATCCATCCTTGTGTATAGGTACTATACAATATCGAGGATAGTATTGTCCTCTCTAGACAATAATTCACATAGATCCCTATCGACTAGAGAAATGGGAAACTCAAACTGGCCCTTCTTAGGCATCAACTTCCCCCACATGCACATATGCACATCAAGCATAGGCTTAGCAAGAAATAGGGGTACTACTGGGAAAGTGGCATGAACCCTCTCAAAAAATTGTGTAAGTAAATCTAACATGAATGGGAATAATCTCATGCCATGTAAAATGGCATGAAAATGATCTAATGCATGACAAAACTGTCTCAAAGAAATATTCGACCACCTTATCAATCAGAGCCTCTGTAATAAACTATGTATATAATACAACATAGAGCAACTAATTTGCTTCCCATCAGAGCTATACTGTGATAGTGCCAAGAGAATAAGACAGAGGAGCCTAACATCCTCTCTTACAAATGAACTAATCTATAGACGACCACCAAAAACCTAGAACTTCGAAGAGGAATGAATCTATGGATGGACATATCTCTGAACATATTCCAACTGGGTCTCTCCTACAACACAAGGCGATAGCTCACGGAAATGGGGAAGATACTTCCCCCTCTTAGACAAATTGGTGATGAAATAAACATCCTCCTCCGTGGGATGGTACCAGAAATAGAGACTGACCCTGAACCCTTATCGCCTATGATCCCAACATCAGATCAAATACTGTAACAACAAAGAGTCCCCCCTATGGGATGTACCCTCTTGATAAAACTTCAAGAGGAAAACATCCAAAAAAAGGTCATATGTCGGCTTTGAAATAGGGTGAGGGAGCAACACCCTCTCCATCTCCCTGGCCTCCCACTCATGCACAAATGTGTGTGTCATAACCTGCTGTTGCTCCTCCTCCTACTCTCATTGTCGTCGTCATCGTCTATATATATATATATATATATCTGTGTGTGTGTGTGTATAGTAAATTGAAATTATAAAACAAACACATATAGACGTGTATTTAAAGAAGTCTAAAATTATTTTTTTTTGTAAAAAAAATTAAAAAAGTAACTGGTGCACCTCAAGCAAAACATATGCCTTGCTGATGGTGTGAAATATTAGACAAATATGATCGTCATGCAGTGTTGTTACTAATATGCACCGATGCCAAATTTCTTGTTGCACCACCACATATTTTAGCGATGCATCCCATAATATGTGCCACACCAGTAAATTGTTAAATAATTTGCCTGGTGTTGTGCTCTTTACAACACCAGTGCATTGTTTATACCTAAAGGCATCGCAAAGTTTAATTGTTTCAATGAAAATTAAGCGATACAATGTGTTAATATGAACACACTGGTGCAATCGTGTTATTGTATCACTGGTAACGCAATGTATAATGAAACTCCCCATCACATAAATCGTACAATATTTTCCCAGTTCAGTTCTTTTAACCACACTGGTTCATTTTGTTAACAAATATGCATCACACCACTAAAATTTATTACACGCAAAATCATCAATGCCCTTTGTTAAACAAAAAGAACTAGTGCACCCATTTTACTAGAGAACCGACATGATGTCTAGTAGTGTGTTGTATTACTAAAACATCACAAGTAGGGCCTTACAGAAGACGAACTATGATACTTATTTTTCAAAACCTGTCATGGTGCATATGTTTAGTGTTTACACACTGATGCTTCACACTTATTTTCACACTGCCACATATTGTAGTGGTGCATCTAATAAGTCACAACAAACTGATAGATTGTTAAAAATTCACTCGGTGTTGTTGTCTTTACATCACATGTTCATGTTTTGGACTGATGGGCACTGCTAGATTAAATTGATTTATCACAACTAAAGTGGTGTGATGTGATACTATAACATCTCTCTCGTGCGCGCACTAAGCGAACGTATTCATTGAGGACACTTTCTTGCAAGTGGTCTAGGTTATTAAACTATTGGTCGTTTTGATTATGATTATGAGATATTATGGATTTGATGATATGTTATTTTGTTGTATTTACATAGACATGTGCTATTGATTGGGTTCTCTTGAGTGTGCAAGAATTTGGACATTGAGGATGCAGAGGCATTAACAATACCCCTTAGACTCTGGATCGAGTCAGAGAGTGGACTGTTGGGTTTGAATGTTGTTGATGTGACATATGTACATATGATTAGGTTATGATCATTGATTATTATTACTGACATGACTCGTTGATAGATGCAGAAGGACGATAGCTTGCCGACCAGACTCACATGTGGAGTAGAGGGGTCACGCACGAAAACTAGAGACATTAAGGGAGAGGTTTGGTAGCATCCTTGCCACAACCTACTAGCACTCCCACTGTGGCTTGAACTCTAGGTTAACGATTACCTAGTTCGAGAAGACCCACGATGTCGTGAGGGAAAAATGTGATAGTCACTCAAGATGATTCTAAGGGGAACAAAATAAGGCAGGTGCCTTATTCCTTAGAGGCCCTTAGTCTCTCACAAGATCACCTGGTAAAGAATTGACTCCAGGGTTTTGATTTCTACCAAATTCAGTCAAGAGGCGAGGGATGTCCCTGGAGCACATAGTGCATCTTGAAGGGCACGTTGCGGAAGGAAAACAAAAAAAGGAAAGTGGCACCCTTGGAGCATGTAGTGCATCCTGAAGGGCACACCATGATTTTAACTAATAAGTGAATAAACCTAGTCGGCCTTAAAATGAATGATGTAATAAGTAAGGTTTAAAAACAATTTTTCCTAATAAATAAAAATGTCTCCCAACCTAGTGAAATTAAAACCTAGGTATAAGTAGAACATGTGGTAAATAATAATAATAATAAATAAACATGTAACAAGAAGGGGGTGGGTAAGAAATTAAAACTTATTTATTCAAGTTAAAATTATAAGGGAGGATTAAATTAAAAAAAAAAAAGGCGACGGTTGTTTTTATCTACATTTGCTAATTTTAATTTTTAGTTAAAAAGAAAATAGGGTAAATGGTTGTTTTTATCTACACTTCCTAAATTAATTTTTAATTAAAAAGGAAAAAGGGTAAATAGTTGTTTTATCTACACTTGCTAAAATGATTTTTAGTTAAAAAAGAAAAAGGGGGAAACTTAAAGAAAAAGGGAAACTAAAATAAAAGGGGAAACGTAAAGAAAAAGATGAATGTCTAACTTAGTAAGGAATCTTGCCTTTGGAAATTTCTAATTATGAACTCAACTAGGAATTAAGTAAGGCGTAAGTCATTTAATAAGTGTAAGGGAATTTTGGGACACTGAGGAGATTTTTTAGGAATTCTCTTAGGTGGATGAGGGAAATATGAATATTTAATTAATTAATAAAATGATTTTCTGGTGCAACTAGGGGATCAGACGACATGTGTACGGGGGAGGTTTTTCAAAATTAATTAAATGAAAAAATAATTTAATGAGAATTTGGGAAACTAATTACTTGAAAACTCTATAAAAATGAGGGAGGAGTAGGAGTATGGATCTCATCTTTTTGCATAACGTTACGTTGCTGAAATTTTATCTTGACTGAACTTTTTCTTGTGGGAGTTGGGATACCTAGCTCGGGTAACGAGTGGTAGATAGACCTTGCGAGGTGAACTGGGTGCTATCATTCTATGGTATTGTGTGCATGGCCCCTTTGTGGCTCTGGGGCTTAGGGGGAAGAAGAATACCCCTAGCATTGGTTGAGAGGCACCAATGAGGTCACATCGGTTGACAAGTGAGAGTTGGACAGAGTGCGTATGGGACAATGACTTCAGAGCTTTCACATTTGGCTATAGTATGCATGTGTATATTTGCATTGAAGGATATTTTAAATATTCTTCCTGCACCTTCAGTAATGTACTTCTACTTTGTTAAATTTTATGTTTAATCAACGTAACACTATCCAGAGATTTCATTTTTATCTTTCCTCAAATTGTCTTGATGAGCCCAACGTTTTTTATCAGAGAACCTAAAGTCATCCCAGCCTTATGCTCGGTGTATTTTGAATTGATATCCCATGGCGAACCAAACCTCTGATTACAATGACTTCTCTGCATTTGTTTTTATTGATTAATATGAAGAAAAGTTGTGTTTTTATCTTCTGTCCCTTATCCCTTAAGTTATTAGTTCATGCCTGAGCAGTCAACCAGGAGCCGAATCGATGGTCGTCACTCCGGTGTTTAAAGACTTATAGATTCAAATGCCCTGCTTTCCTATGCCTGGATAATAAGTGAAGGATAAATTTCATCCAACTATCTAACCCTTACTTATCTCTGCATTTTTATCTTATGATTAATCCCAGATCTTTGTGCCTTCTTGTGAATGAGTATCCTTGCGTTGATTGATTCATTGCTGAATGATTAGTCTTTGCACCTTATTGTGAATGAGTATCTCTGCGTTTGATTCATTTGTCTCTAAATTATTAACCTTTGATCTCTGTGTTTTCTTTTATGCAAATCTCTACATCCTCCCCAAAATTTTACTCTTCGGTTTTCTTTTTATAGACAACATTCACCCCATGTTTTGCTTGGCGTTTTACATAGCCTTCTACCAGTTTTTACAGAGCATTCTTGTTTGGATTTTACCGTTCCTTAGTTTTGGATCCTTATGGTTATTACACAATGATTTTTCTTGGCGTTTGATACACTGCGATATCATATTACCTAGAGATTTAATATCATTTAAAGTCTGGTAGCAATTTAATACTGTGGTGATTCAATATTGTTGAATATTGCAACGATTTATTATTTAAGTCTGGTAGCAATTTAAGTCTGGTAGCGATTTAATTGTTTAAACTCTGATTAATTTTTGAGTATTGGGTAGCGATTAAGATTGTTGAAAGTGATCATGTATGTATCAATGACAACGAATTTATAATTGCAATATCTTTAGACTACGTTTTTTTTTCTTGCAATATTATTAGACTCACTTTTTAATTGCAATATCATTAGACTGCCTGGATAATTGCAATATCTTTAGACTTCATGTATAATTGTAATATCATTAGACTGCAATATCATATGACTGTGTTTTTATCCCATAGATAATTTTTTATTAGATAACCTTTTTACACCATGAATTCTAGGCGAATTACCTAGTTCTGACACAATGAATTCACCCAACCTTCACCACTGCGTTTTGATTCCATTTGAAAAACAACTTTGATTATTGTTGACAATGAATTTAGTATATATGGATAGCGATTTTAGACAGCGATTAATGGGTTAATAGACAACAACGAATTTAATGTGTTAATAACAACGAATTTAATGAGTTAATAAGCAACGAATTTAATGTGTTAATAACAATGAATTTAATGTGTTAATAACAATGAATTTAATGTGTCAATAGTAGCGATTTAATTGTTTCAAATCTGATTAATTCTTGAGTATTGGTTAGCGATTAAGATTGTTGATAGTGATCCTGTATGTATCAATGACAACGAATTTATAATTTCAATATCTTTAGACTGCGTTTTTTTTTATTGCAATATTATTAGACTACCTTTTTAATTGCAATATCATTAGACTGCCTGGATAATTGCAATATTTTTAGACTGCGTGTATAATTGTAATAAAAAATGTGCACTGAGCGAACTTGTTCTTTGAGGACACTTTCTTGCAAGTGATCCAGGTTATTACACTATTGGTCGTTTTGATTATGATTATGAGATATTATGGATTTGATGATATGTTATTTTGTTGTATTTACATAGACACGTGCTATTGACAGGGTTCTCTTGAGTGTGCAAGAATTTGGACATTGAGGATGCAGAGGCATTGATGATATCCCTTGGAATCCGGATCGAGTTAGGGAGTGGAATGTTGGGTTTGAATGTTGTTGATGTGACATATGTACATATGATTAGGCTATGATCATTGATTATTATTGTTGACATGATTTGTTGATAGATGCAGAAGGACGACAACTTGCCGACCAGACTCACATGTGGAGTAGAGGGGTCACACACGACAACCAAAGACATTGAGGGAGAGGTGTGGTAGCAGCCTTGCCACAACCTACTGGCACTCCCACTGTGGCTCGAACTATAGGTTAATGATTACCTAGTTCGAGAATACCCACGATGTCGTGAGAGAAAAATGTGATAGTCGCTCACGATGATTCTAAGGGGAACAAAATAAGGCAGGGGCCTTATTCCTTAGAGGCCTTTAGTCTCTCACAAGATCACTTGGTGAAGTATTGACTCTAGGGTTTTGATTTCTACCAAATTCAGTCAAGAGTCGAGTGGCACCTTTGGAGCACATAGTGCATCTTCAAGGGCATGTTGCGAAAGGAAAACAAAAAAAGGCAAGTGGCACCCTTGGAGCATGTAGTGCGTCCTGAAGGGCACACCATGATTTTATCTGATAAGTGAATAAACCTAGTTGGCCTTAAAATGAATGATGTGATAAGTAAGGTTTACAAACAATTTTTCCTAATAAAAAAAAATGTCGCCCAACCTAGTGAAATTAAAACCTAGGTATAAGTAGACCATGTGGTAAAAAAAAGTAATAATAAATAAACATGTAACAAGAAGGGGGGGTAAGAATTTAAAACTTATTTATTCAAGTCAAAATTATAAGGGAGGATTAAATATTTAAAAAAAAAAGGGTTGACGGTTGTTTTTATCTACATTTGCTAATTTTAATTTTTAGTTAAAAAGAAAAGAGGGTAAATGGTTGTTTTTATCTACACTTCCTAAATCAATTTTTAATTAAAAATGAAAAGGGTAAATGGTTGTTTTATCTACACTTGCTAAAATGATTTTTAGTTAAAAAAGAAAAAGGGGGAAACTTAAAGAAAAAGGGAAACAAAAATAAAAGGAGAAACGTAAAGAAAAAGCTGAATGTCTAACTTAGTAAGGAATCTTGCCTTTGGAACTTTCTAATTATGAACTCAACTAGGAATTAAGTAAGGCGTAAGTCATTTAAGAAGTGCAAGGGAATTTTGGAACACCGAGGAGAATTTTTAGGAATGCTCTTAGGTGGATGAGGGAAATAGGAATATTTAATTAATTAATAAAATTGATTTTCTGGTGCAACTAGGGGATTGGGCGACATGTGTACAGGGGAGGTTTTTCAAAATTAATTAAATGAAAAAAGAATTTAATGAGAATTTGGGAAACTAATTATTTGAAAACTCTATAAAAAGGAGGGAGGAGGAGGAGTATGGATCTCATCTTTTTGCGTAACGTCACGTTGCTGAAATTTTATCTTGACTGAACTTTTTCTTATGGGAGTTGGGATACCCAGCTCGGGTAACGAGTGGTAGATCGACCTTGCAAGGTGAACTGTGTCCTATCATTCTTTGGTATTGTGTGCATGGCCCCTTTGTGTCTCGAGGGATCAGGGGGAAGAAGAATACCCCTAGTGTTGGTTGGGAGGTACTAGTGAGGTCACATCAGTTGACAAGCGAGAGCTGGACAGAGCACGCACGGGACAACGACTTCGGAGCTTTCGCATTTGGCTACGGTATGCATGTGTATATTTGCATTGAAGGATATTTTAAATATTATTCCTGCACCTTCAATAATGTACTTCTACTTTGTTAAAGTTTATGTTTAATCAACGTAACACTATCCAGAGATTTCATTTTTATCTTTCCTCAAATTGTCTTGACGAGTCCAATGTTTTTTATCAGAGAACCTAAAGTCATCCCAGCCTTATGCTCAGTGTATTTTGAATTGATATCCCATGGTGAACCAAACCTCTGATTACAATGACTTCTCTGCATTTGTTTTTATTGATTAATACGAAGAAAAATTGTGTTTTTATCTTTTGTCCCTTATCCCTTAAGTTATTAGTTCATGCCTGAGCAGTCAACCAGGAGCCAAATCGATGATAGTCACTCCAGTGTTTAAAGACTTAGAGATTCAAATGCCCTTCTTTCCTATGCATGGATAATAAGTGAAGGATAAATTTTTCCCAACTATCTAACCCTTACTTATCTCTGCGTTTTTATCTTATGATTAATCCCATATCTTTGTGCCTTCTTGTGAATGAGTATCCTTGCATTTATTGATTCATTGTTGAATGATTAGTCTTTGCGCCTTCTTGTGAATGAGTATCTCTGCGTTTGATTGATTCCTCTCTAAATTATTAACCTCCGATCTCTGCTTTTTCTTTTATGCAAATCTCTATGTCCTCCCCAAAATTTTACTCTGCGATTCTCTTTTTATAGACAATATTCACCCCATGTTTTGCTTGGCATTTTACATAGCCTTCCACCAGTTTTTACAGAGCATTCTGGTTTGGATTTTACCGTTCCTTAGTTTTGGATCCTTATTTTTATTACACAATGATTTTTCTTGGCATTTGATATGTTGCGATATCATATTACCTAGCGATTTAATATCATTTAAAGTCTGGTAGCGATTTAATACTGTGGTGATTTAATATTGTTGAATATTGCAGCGATTTATTGTTTAAGTCTGGTAGCGATTTAATTGTTTAAACTGTGATTAATTCCTGAGTATTGGGTAGCAATTAAGATTGTTTAAAGTGATCCTGTATGTATCAATGTCAATGAATTTATAATTGCAATATCTTTAGACTACATTTTTTTTTCTTGCAATATTATTAGACTCACTTTTTAATTGCAATATCATTAGACTGCCTGGATAATTGCAATATCTTTAGACTACGTGTATAATTGTAATATCATTAGATTGCAATATCATATGACTGCGTTTTTATCCCATAGATAATTTTTTATTAGACAACCTTTTTACACCACGAATTCTGGGCAAATTACCTAGTTCTGACACAACGAATTCACCCAGCCTTCACCACTACGTTTTGATTCCATTTGAATAACAACTTTGATTATTGTTGACAACGAATTTAATATATATGGATAGCGATTTTAGACAACGATTAATGGGTTAATAGACAAAAACAAATTTAATGTGTTAATAACAACAGATTTAATGTGTTAATAAGCAACGAATTTAATGTGTTAATAACAACGAATTTAATGTGTTAATAGTAGCGATATAATGGTTTCAAATCTGATTAATTCCTAAGTATTGGGTAGCGATTAAGATTGTTGACAGTGATCTTGTATGTATCAATGACAACAAATTTATAATTTCTTATTGCAATATTATTAGACTGCCTTTTTAATTGCAATATCATTAGACTGCCTGGATAATTGCAATATTTTTAGACTGCGTGTATAATTGTAATATCATTAGACTGCAATATCACATGAATGTGTTTTTATCCCATAGACAATTTTTGATTAAACAACCTTTTTACACCATGAATTCTGGGCGAATTACCCAGTTCTGACACAACGAATTCACCCAGCCTTCACCACTGCGTTTTGATTGCATCTGAATAGAAACTTTGATTACTGTTGACAACAAACTTAATATATATGGATAGTGATTTTAGACAACGATTAATGGGTTAATAGACAACAATGAATTTAATGTGTTAATAAGCAACAAATTTAATGTGTTAATAACAACAAATTTTATGTGTTAATAGCAACGAATTTAATGTGTTAATAGAAGAAGATTTAATGTGTTAATAGCAATGAATTTAATGTGTTAATAAGCAACGAATTTAATGTGTTGATAGCAACAAATTTAATGTGTTAATAAGCAACGAATTTAATGTGTTGATAGCAACAAATTTAATGTGTTAATAAGCAACGAATTTAATGTGTTAATAGACAACGATATCATATATTTAAATGAAAACATTATCATATATTTAACTCAGTGATATAATATATTTATTAGACAAGTGATATCAATGCTAGACAACCATCTATTAATAGACAAAGATTTTATAGTTAGACCGCGTTATCATCGTTAGACACAGATTTATTGATAGACAACAATATGGATATGTCAATTATCTTGATCTAAGGCATGTATGTTTGGGAAGGGTAATTATAGGGTTGAAAGATTAACTTAGGATTCTACAAGGAATTATATGTTAGTAAATGACAACTGTAGTTAGACTTTTATGTTACTAAAATCTTAATTAATTAATAAATAGCTTGAAAAACAAGAGAGAGGATTTTAATTTAATGTTATTATAGAATGGAATCTCAAGGGAATATTTCATAGATGGCTAATCACATCCTTTAATTGATGTTTTCATTAGAATTTGTTGCACCAGGAATTTAATGTGATATATGATTGTTTAGTAGTCAGATTTCCCTTACGTCTTGTTGACTTGTCGATTGGGTGCTTGATATAGTCTTTTTGTATTTCTGACAGTTAATTTGGTTTCCTAGCGCGTTGGAGTTTTCTTGGGTTTTTGGTCTAGATGTTATGTTGTGCCATGGTTACTGTCACACCTATCGCCTTGTGATGACATGATTCCTAATGAGGGGATAATTGCACACCTTGATGGATAGATGCGAATGATAACCTAGCCTAAGTCTCTTGCTTCCCGATGTGGGCGTATTTTTCATTGTAATTGATGTTGGTACTTGGTTCTGTAATGCCTCAATGAAATTGGTTTTGCATGCCATAGAGGTTACTAGTTATGGGTCATCGAAGATGTTGTGTCAAGTTGTTGATGTTGTCCTTTAGCTTGTAGGCGTTGTCTTTCTTGTGTCGGCAGGTATCCATTTTTATTTGTCTTTGATTATCGCATGTTTCGTCCAGTTACATTATGTGCTAGTATGCTAGGTCATTGTTGTCATTTTACTGAATGCGTAAGTTGTGTTCATTGTCAAGTTGTGTTGATTAATTGTTGTCGTCGATTGCCTTTCCACTTAAAACAAAAAAAAACTTTACACTTGCTTTGCATCGCATGTAGTCGTAACGACGAGGGTCGTTACAAATATTATTAATGCAGCGGTGATACTGTTATAGTGGAGCACCGATGTTTTTTTCAGCAGTACATTGTAAAGGATAAAGCACCGAGAATGAGACATCTAATGAGATGACATGCTATGTCGATTCAGGAAATATATGTCTCGGTGTGGTTCTATAATTAAATGTTGGTGTGTTTGGTTAAAATGGTTGCATCTCTATGTTAAATTTTATAAATTATTAATTTATCTGTGCAGATCATTAAGTGAAATGTATTGGTGTTAGTCGAAGCTAATTATGCGATGATTGCAGGGCGTTCCAAAGGATGTACCACTTTGTTTTTAAAATTTATCTTGGTGCTCTTTATTGAATGACACTGATGCATACTTATATATTAGACACAATGGGGATGATTCTTACAACGAATTTAACACAGTACACACTGCTTCGTGGTGAGCCAAAGAATTCAGGCACACTGCTTGGAATTGGAATTATATTTTGAAAAAATGCCAAATTTCAAGATAATTTCAAATTTTAATTGGATGAAAATTCAAATAGGAAGGTAATAAATAATTTACGTAGTCTCTTATGTCCCAAGTGTAGATTTTAACATTGTACATTATTTACTGCAAATAGTTTTTCAGTAAAACAACAAAAAAGATACAATGGAAAATACAAACATTACACAGATATTTTTCCCCTCGAAACCCAAACCGGGAAAACCAACATATTCTATATTCATTCATCGTGATACATTGTTTACAATACAATATACATATAAGAGACAGTGACATACAAAACCCTAAACCAATGACCTGTATTAGTCAACAACCCTAATTCCTTAACCGTAAATAGAAATCCATCGGCAAAGAAACCATGTGCCGAAAAATCACCTAAATATGTGACATGTTTTTCGAGGAATTTTTTTTT
>JZKD02S2336409.1:377026-416064 GCA_000966675.3 Picea glauca
GCTGCCTTGTGAAACCCCCGGTGATTCGTCAAAACCCTCTCCTGCTCTACCTCAACCTACTGTGCCATCCTGTGATCAGTGTAGCTCGTGGTTAGAGAGGTATTATCTTGATGTGTCAATGCTACAGTCCAGAATTCATTCTTTGGAGACCAAGTTTCACGGCTTACCAGTCAAAAGGCGAAATTGCAAGCCACTGATAAGAAACAGAGAACGACAGGCTCTATTTTGTTTAAAAATGTGGAGTCAGCTACAGCGGTCATGAATTCAAAATTGGCATAGCTCGAGCAACCTCACTGGTATGTCTATCACTTGTTTATATAACAAACTCATAGCTCTGTTTACAGCGTGGATTTGCTTTGTCAGATAAGCGTGCATTATGTACATATTTTTGTTTTGATAAATCAAATTTCGTTTACCCAGTTTAGCTTTGACTAGATCTCCTTCGATTTGATTGATCGTGGTATGGATTGGATTGATTTAATTTAGCTTAAATTGGTTGCTCTGCTGTCAATTGAAACACAAGTTGTTTCTTGTATTCGATTCTGAACACAATCATATTTCGTTTTGATTTCATGATATGTTTGGTGATAATTGTGATATGGTTAACTGTTACGGTTTTATGAACATATGATTTTCCACCCAGCTCGAATACAGTTTGGATTATGTTTAATATGATTCTGTTTTATATGCACCTAAATCGTGAATAGATAGGAATCATAACAGTTATACCCAGCTAGTTAGTTCACATTGGTTGACTCCACCATGTTATCAGTTCGATTCATATTGCAATGAATATACTGTTTAAATTTGATTTGGGGAACGAAAGTGACTATACCCAGAATCACGATTTGTTTCTATATTTAACTCGGTCACGATTTGTGTCGATTATTGCCCGGTTTATGATTATCGCTTCTGTTGATGGTTGTGATCACTATTTGATCCTATCTGTTGACTGTGTAATGCTCAGTGATCGAAATCTATGGCGAAATTTGGTTGATGTTGTTATGAATGTTTTATTTGATCATAATCGTAACAGTCTTTCCATCTTTGTATTTGATTGAAACAATGTGAATCTTATGATACATTGTTATAGCCATAGTAATTGGATTATGATTGTGTTGGATTAGATCGTATCTCATATGATATGATTCACTATTAATTTCATTTGATATGAAACAGTCTGGTTACGGTTTGACCCTATTTTATGGTAAAAGAAAATCAGAGCATTCTTATCCCTGTTTCGATTGAATCACTTTTGATTCTGTTTAATTTAAATGATAAACTCATTTGAACCATTAGTGATTTGTTTTTAATGTTTATTAAAAGAAAATTGGATTGGATTATTTTGAAGAGAATTCATTTGATTTCTATCTGGTCCTGTATGCTATTTTAGACTAGCTACAGAATCAGATGATTCTGTAGCTAAGTCTGTAAGATTAGATTTTTATTGTTTTGTTACTGAAATATCTTTATAACTTGATATTTTTGGGCTATTGCAGATGAATTCGAAATTGCAATGGATTTAATGAGCAGTTAGGGGATATTTGAAATATTTCACTTGCATTTTAGTTTCCTAGTTTAGTAGATTTTGGGAATATCTTCCCAGATTATGTAAAACAGTTTGATATTATCCACAGGGAGGTTTTACCCTGTGGAGAGACCTATAAATACCTATCATTTTTGTAATAATGAACATCCTCATTCGTGGGAGAACAAGGATATGGAGTTTTAATACAGACTGAGCCAAAATTTGGTGTTTTGTTACAGCTTTAGCTTCTCATTATATCAATATTTTGTTTCATGTTGTGTATATCAATTTGTATCTGGTTAATGACTACTTTAGCTATCTTCATCATGTGCAAATGATATAATTTAATCACTGTAATCCATATCTGGTTTCTTCCAAGTGTATAAAAGGCATAACAATTGTTTACATTAGGTTTGTGAATGATAGGTTTATCTTCTTCATAAGTTGAATTATCAAATATATGTTTTCGCATAACAGGTTTCCATTATTGCAGATATTTATAATCGTATAGTTGTTATGATTTTTTATGTCTTGTTTGTCCTGTAAACCACTCAAAGAGAAGCGCAGCCAAATCATTTACGAAAAGCTTATGGATCAACCGGTGCAAGTTTCCTTCCTCCGACCAGCTTCGAAGTCATCATACGCAGGACAAATTAGGAGCGCTTCCAGGTCAGTTAATCTTTTGTTTGATATTTTTATTAGTAGTTTAGTTCAGATATTAGTTTAATTAGATTTATAGAATTAGTATATTAGATCGTTTAATTTCAGTAAGTTTTATTTCTTTTTCATAAAATCATAAAATCAAAAAATACATCTCTAACTGTCTTAGGGTAGAAAGAAAATGATTTTTACAGGTTTTATTCAAATCTGCAAGTTGTAGATAATGTACATTTGTGAATAAGTTGTAATTCAATTAGTAATTAGATAGTTAGTTATTAGAGTTAGTGTAATAGTAATTAGTAGTTGGTATATAAAATAGTTAGAGTAGTTTATATTTAGTTTTAGTTTAATTTATTTAGTAGTTTGTTTTAGTTAGATTAGTTAGTTTAGATTAGTTTTCTCTTTGGTTTCTCTAGGACCTTAGAGCGGCCAACGGAGCCGTTAAACCCGTCAGGGTGGTTCATTCCAAATGGCTTGGGTTATTTAGACAACCCCGGACTGGTTCCACTCTCTCAATTGACGGACGGACCATTTCGCCCGTCAACACTAATGTTGGTATGGCCAATTTCCGCCCAAAATCCATGGGTTTCTTTTCTTTATTTTATTTTTTTCATCCTATGTCCTCTATTTGGCCTGAATAACTATACAATTGTGTTCCTCTATCTGATACCTTTCCAACGAGGTATCACGGGCCTCATTCTGACACTTGTATAAAATGTTATGACCGTTTGAAAATTGTCAGTAAGCAACCATTGATCAAGCCTACAAGTGAAAATGGACAATTGATCTTCATCCTGCAAAAGAAATCCCACATTCACGAAAGGGTTAAATTCTTAGTTGATTAGATAGATCAATACCTGTGGATAGTTTGAATAGAACCTGGGTGGGCATGGGACGTGCAACTTGTAGTATGTTTTTTTTCTAATTTTCCCTCTTTTAAAATCAATAAAATAATGAAAAATGAAAATATAATACAAAAAATAAAAAGTAGAAATAATATTATTTACAAAGTTAAAAATGAAATTTACCCATAATTAATAAAAAATGATATTTACAAAAATTATCCTACTCCCCACTAGATTCGAACTTGTGACCTCCAAGGATGAAACACACATTTTTAACTATTAGGCCAATTCATGTTGTTTATTCATTATATTTGCGTAAAACTATACATCCCTGAAAAACTACAAATGAGATTAAATAAAAAACAAAATAAATAAATAAAAACAAAATTAATAACGCAATAAAATATTAAATAAAACGAATGTAATAAAAAATGAAATAAACAAAAAATAAATAAAACAAAATAAATAATAATAAAAAAATAAAGATAAAAATAGAAGATAAAAAATAAAAAATAAAAGTTAAATAATACATTGCCCTCTCTTTTTGTCGTTGGGATTTTTGGGGGCTTTGGAAATTACACTCCACTTCACACTATATTCCCGACTTGACGACAACACTCTGGTTTCGTCGAAGAGCTCCACCAAACATTTTGTCGATGACCATTTCAAATATTGAAATTAATACTAAAAATTCAAAAGGGTTGCACGCTTTTTAATAAACATGTTATATAATATTTTAAAAAGGTGCACATTTCTCGAGGAGAATTAAAATAATAAACTAAATATTGATCACCTGGATTAGTTGTTGTCGAGATTTTATTTGTGATTACATCCTAAACTTTACCTCACCATTTCACCGACGACCACTTCTCATTTCGCCAATCACCCCATTAGCTCACTTTTGCATGTTTATTAATAATATTAAATAGTGTTTAAAATGTGCATGTTATTCAAGGGCTTTTGAATTAATATTTAAATTTAAGGTAAGGTTGTTTTTTCACATTTTAGGATTTTCATATTGGTAAGGGAAAAAATAAAAAGAATTCTAGACATTCCTATAATATAAGATATCCCATTTTTAAGGAAATCCCTATATTATAGGTAGGCTTTGGGAGAGATGGGTAAAAGGTAAAAGTAAAAAAAATAAAAATATGTACATATTAGGACACAATTGAGTTTAAATAAATAAATAAAAATGAAAAGCGAAAAATGAAGAATAATGAAGATTTAAAATACAAATATGTACACCAACACACTTCACGCTAGGTCTTAGTGTGAAATATTTTTCTATCCATATAAGATAAATTCAATAATTTAAAAAAAATAAAAATAAAAATAAATAAAATAAAATACATGAAAATGAAATAAAATATAAATATATTTACAAAATAAATAAAAAATAAAATAAAAATTAAATTAAAAAATAAAATAAAAATATAAAATCCAAATCAAATATTTATAGAAATATTTACAAAATAAAGAAAAATCAATAAAATAAAATGATACAATATAATTACAAAAATGGGAAAAATTACATTTATATAGGCAAGTCGAAGTCCCACGCCTCCTAGATTCAACAATTGAGGGTTATTAGGATGTCAGGGTGGTATATAGCGTGTCATGAGGAGCAGTATGCATCAACTTATGATTGCATGGGACTAGAAAGGGCCTCACTTGAGTGAGGATTAAGGATGGAAGGAGCACCAATGATGAGGGATTTTCGATGACGACGAGGTGCTAGATTGCAAGGGATCTCCAATGAAGAGGAAGAACGTAATGACAAGGAGTGAGGATGGAAGGAGAACCGACGATGAGGGATCATCGGAAGAATATCTGACAATGATGGATCATCCATGATGAGGGAGGACGTGTGTCAACACCTGGTAGGATAATTCCTAGTGTCTTGTGATGACGTGTATATCCTTGTCAGTCCATGTGTCAAACTAAGGATGGGTGCATAAGTCATGCAGGTGACAGGTCGTGGCAGTGTCATGTATTTGAGGATGCTAATGTGGAAGCTAAGAAAGGATGGGGGTGGCTAACTTTCTACTAACTCGAGTCGCCGAGGGGATAGGGGCCGCTGATCTCTATCTTCCGATAGCCGTTGGATTTTTCATCGTCAGGGAGTGGAGTCAGGGTGGTCAAAAACCATGAGTGAATATAGCTCTGACGATGACATATGACATGTGGCATTGTCATCGGAGGATTGAGTCGAGAGATTCCAAGTGCTAGGGAGCGAGAAGCTCCGATGTTGAGATGTCTAGATGATGTCATCGTTGGTGAAAGCAGTCGATATATTGAGAGTACATGAAACAAGTAGATCCTAATGATGAAAATGATAGGTGGTGGGTATTTCATCAGTGATGTTAGCACCACGTCAAATGGCATAGGAATGAGGGAATCACATGGATGCCACGTGGTAGTGAGGTAGAAAAGGTGGGTGAAGACTTAGGAAACTTCGGGGAGCCATAACTTTTGATATGGAAATCGGATTTAAGTATGATTATAGGTGTTGGAAAGATATAAAATAATAGAATAAAACTAAGATGATTAATTAGAGAGAATAATATAATAAAATAGAGGGAACTATCAAAGAAATAAAGGAAAGGCTAAAAGGGGAAGAAGATCAAATGATTCCCCTCTATGTATTTCAAGGCTGGAGAAATCATGAAGAAATGATAACATGCTAACATGTTCCTACAACCATAGAAGTAGATGACATCAGTTATGTGATTGAAATGACAATCACCAACACATGAGAAACATAATATATCCTTGCCTTTAATAAAATTTATGAACAAGTACTAAAAGTGAAGAAAACGAGGAGAGGTTTTATGAAGTATAAGATCAAAAGAGGCAATCAACCACTATCAAAGACAATCATCAACTAATATAAAACCCCAAAACTCCCTCGAGGTAGGAAACAAAATAACATAGGATCCAACAATAGAGGATTGGGAAATAAGATCAAAATTTTAGTAGGGGTCCCTTTCCCTCTTGCTTCTAAAAAAAAAGTAAAAAGGGGGTTTATTCCGGCCACAAAAAAAGGAGACACACTGGAAGAACTGATTATCTCTATCAATAGAAATCTAGGGCCTATACTTCATATCTAAGTTTTAAAGTTAAGTTTGACAAACTGCAGACAAATTACCAATAATCATGGATACCACAATGATGCCAAAATTCTAAATGACATAACCCAATATTTATAGTACTTGGAATATGTTGGCACAAGGGGTAGATCTAGGGTTCGGATCTAATAGCATACCAACAAGCCCTAAATACTGGCCCTTTCAGTGACACCTACAAAGAATATGCAATCTCGCCCGAAGTAGCAATAAGGGGTTGCAGGACACAGGTGTCTACAACCAAAGGAAATGCAAGTGGAATCAAGGCAGTCACACAAGGAGATCAGATTATTCTTCCCAAACATAAACCTACTTCGCACAGTTATATATCAGATCTAACATACTAATGCATAATCAGAGTAACAACATAAATAACACAACATCAACCATACACAACAACAAGATATACGTGGTTCACCCTCTCCCTAGGGCTACGTCCACAGAACTTTGCTTTATAATATATTAGGTGAAAGATTACAGTTCTATCTACACTCTTAGCTTGTATATCTCTCTGTTTCTCTCTTCTCTTTATATCCCTTCCTCGCGCACCCAGCTGCATGGTTTATCTTCACACCCAACTGAAGATCTTACAACACATATTTCTCTCTCCACATAATACTTCTCTCTCAGTAATAACAACAATCACTCATTATTACATACTCGAACTAACGAAAACCCCATCCCAGGTCCTCTTGACCTTTATTTATACATTACAATAGCTCACTGACAACCTTAGGCTGAATCCTAGGTGTCTAAAACCCTATATACCAAAACCCTAGGTGTCTAAAACCCTAAGTCAACTTGACCCACATTTTCAGGGCTTCGCCAGCCTGTCTTTCCTTCCTTCCCATGAGGTTATCCAAAGAATCTACCAATGGATTTTCCCTCTTTCTAAGTTGTTCATGATCCATCTTCCTTGCTGATCTGTCTTCCTTGATCTCCTCATCTAACGACTTTCTTTCTCGAACTTTGCTCTGTCTTTTCTTCTCTTTTTCTCACTTCGACCCACTATCAGTCACTGTGTCTTCCATGCATTTCACATTTCACCTTTTCTTCTGTAATATTCTCTTTCTTCCATAACCAAGGGCCAAAAGGCCCCCAACACTCACCTATGACTCGTCTCGAGACACTATGATCTGAATCCTCTGTTGTACCTCGACTTCAAACTGCACAACACAACCTGTGCTTCCTGCTCTGTTCCTCCCCACTATATGTAGACTGTCTTTTCTATGTCTGGTACCTAGTTTCAACTGCACATGGTACCTATACCCTTCTCCTTTTGTTTTTACCGAGAGCTAGGAGGCAACTTGTTGTCATAATAAAATTTCAACCGTCTCCCATTCACCAATCCTTCCTTCCATTCTCCATTCAAAGTTTTCACCTGCGCAACCCCTCCTTCCAAGACATAGGCAACCTCATACGACACCATCCGATGTGTTTTGAACTTCCCTAGATGCTTCATGAACTTGCTACCGTATACCAATACCACATTTCCTTTCTTAAATGCTTTCTTCTTGATGTGTCTGTCATGGTAGGCCTTTTCTCGTTCCTTCTGAACTTGCTGATGGAATCCTGCAGTAAATCTGTCTTCTTCTAGTTCGACCAACTGTGCCAGCCTCTCTTGAACAACGCCAGTGTCATCCATATCTATAAAGGTTGCAATTCTTAAGCTGGGGACTAAATATTCCATGGGTACAACTGCTTCTAGGACATAAACCAATTTAAAGGGGGTTTGCATTGTGAGTTTCTTACAAGTAGTTCTATAGGCCCATAATACTGTTGGTACTCTTAAATCCCATTCATACCTGTTCACACTGTAAATCTTTGTTAGTGTTGTCTCCAAGATCTTATTGATTGCTTCCACTGTCCCGTTCGCTTGTGGGTAGTAAGGAGTGCTCTTCTGAAGGTGAACTTCAAATCCCTCAGTCAAGGCTTCAATATTCTTATTAATAAAATGTCTACCGTGACCACTCATGAGGATATTTGGGCATCCAAACTTGGTTATGATATCGTCAAATATGAAACGCACAGTTGTAGTTGCACTACAATCCTTACCTTCTCTTGCTTCTGCCCATCTGGTCAAATACTCTGTCATAGTGATGATGTATCTGGCTCTTGTGCGCTTCCCTGGTGGGTTTATAGGTCCCACGAAGTTAGAGGCCCATTTCTCAAAGGTCTATAAGGTTAGTCGGGGTTCTAATGGCATGTCATCTCTTCTGGACGGTTTCCCAACTCTTTGGCATACATTGCAGGCTCTGTAGTAGTGTTTAGCATCTCGGTGTAAAGTAGGCCACCGGAGGCCAGCTCTAAGAACCTTATGTGATGTTTCTTTTCCAACATAGTGTCCTCCTACAATGCCTTCATGAGATTCTGCTAAAATCAATGGTCTTTCTACTTCCATGACACATCTCCTCAAGATCTCATTAGGTCCCATCTTGTATAGTTGTCCAGCTATAAGTGAAAAATCTACAGCGCACATTACCAACTGTTTCTTCTTGGTGATTTTGTATTCACTAGGTGCCATTCTTGTTGACAGGACCTGGACTATCTCGACGAAGAGATGATCAAACTTTCTAATGGCTAGCAACTGTGCATTCGACATTGTATCCTCCAAACTAGTAGGTTCCTTTCCATGTTCCAACCTGGACAAGTGGTCAGGTCCCTTGTTCATCCTTCCTGGTTTTACCACAATTTCAAAATCATATTCCTGAAATAACAAAATCCATCTGCATATCCTTCCCCCCAACACTGGCTCGTTTACTAGGTATTTTAGCGCAGAGTGATCAGTGAACATTTTAAAGTGTCCTCCTAACAATTAGTGACGAAACTTCTACAATGCATACACCATGGATAAACCTTCTCCCTAGGTGGTGGTGTAATTTATCTCAGTTGTTGAGAGCTTCCTGCTAGCAAAGGCTAATGGGTGGTCAATATCTCTTGCTCCTAGTTGTGCTAACATTGCTCCTAATTCAAAAGAATATGCATCGACATGTACATGAAATTCCTTTCTCCAATCTGGGAAAACCAGAATAGATGCAGTAACCATTTTCTGTTTCAGTGTGTCGAAGCTCTGCTGACATTCTTCTATCCAGTGGAACTGGCAATATTTCTTAGGAAGCTTCTCCATAGGTGTTGTAATCTATGCATAGCCCTTAATTGACTTCTTGTAGTATCCAGTATGTCCCAGCGCAATGCACAACTGTTTGATTGAAGTAGGAGGGGGTAAATCGACAATAATAGAAATCTTAGATGGATCTACCAACAATTGTTTCTTACACACGATGTGGCCTAGAAACACTCCAAAGGGTGAAAAGAATATGTAATTCTTCAGGTTCAGGGAAATCTAACATTGCCTGCACTTATCCAACATTAATCTTAAACATTCAATATGATTTTGCAACAAGCTAAAAACAGTCCAGTCATCAAAATATGCTTCCAGAAATTTATGTAAAAGCTCCTTGAATGCTTCAACCACCACCCTAGAAAATATGGATGGTGCATTCTTCAATCCAAAAGGCATCACTGTGTATTGGTAGGATCCCCACTCTGTTGCAAACATGGTCTTATGGAGATATTCCTTGGCAATCTTGATCTAATGATATCCTGAGAATCCATCGATGAAGGAATAGACTTCCTTGCCTCCCACGTTATCTAACACTTCGTCAGTAAATGTGTAGGGAATGGATCGTGTAGGCATGCATCATTCAGTTTCCAGAGATCTACATAGATTCGGATATCTTCGGTCTTCTTATCCTGCACCACCATAGGGCTAATCCGTTCTGACTCTTCGACGGGTTCTATGATCCCCGCTTCCAACATTCTATCTAGTTCAATATTCACTTTATCCTTATATTTAGGGTTTAATATGTAAGGTATTTGTTTAAATGGCCTTGCATATGGTTTCAAGGGGATCCTCATCTCTCCCATGGGCCCTTTAATTCCCTTCATATTAGTGAACTTGGTTGGAAACAAGTCCTGATATTCATGCAACAATTATGTGATCTTATTAATAGTGGCATCATCCCAGTAATCTCCAACATTAGCAATCTTAGGTGCTTTCTCTATTCCAATATTGTCTTTCTTGATTTTGATTGATTGTCCAATAAATGTTAGTTCGACTCTGGGTCCTTCTATGTCTCGTTGTCTTTCTATTTCTGCGATGTTCACCTTCCTAGGATCATTGTCTTCATCTTCATTGATATTGTAACATTCTTGCAATTTTTGAAGAGGTGCGGTCCATTCATCTTATTCTTGCTCCATAGGGAGGCTAGGGGATTCCTCAAATACTTTTTGTCTTACGACCTATAAAGCTTGATCTACCAGAGGGTGCGGACTTCCAAATACAAATGTAGCTACAAAATTTCGTGTCATACCTTGCCAATCTATAGTGGTGAGGTGCAGTTCCGCTTCAATGTATCAATTGATAGGAATTGTGTCTAGAGTATTGATGAATTTATGCACCCACTTTTCTTAAGGAATGCATCTCCAGGCCTCCGCACAACCTCGCACATGGTCTTTCGGAAAACTTTGACCTGTGTACCTAACTTCGTATCCTTCGAATTGTTCTTAAAATTGCGCTGTCATCAAAGTGAGACATTGTATCCAGTTTGCATTATTCCTTTTATGTGTTCCCCACCATATTGTTGGAGAATATTTCAAAGCCTCATCCAGTTCCAACAGTCTCTGTTGTGTTGGTATAGTTTCTTCAAATTCCAATAGGAAAGTTTCTAAGTGATTCAAACCCTCAAATGTGGGTAAATTACTTACTATTGTGACAATCCAACGAAATCCTCTGGTCAATCTAGCACATATACATGTAGATACTTCATACATTTGATTATGCCAGTTATCTAATGCTTCTTTTGAGTCTAATGAGCATGCACTGTCACTTCGCCAACTTAAATTCCCATTTGTTGTAGGATTAATGTAATCCTACTATCTTGCGGTCAATTTGTATATAATATCTATCTCATATGCATGGTCCTCTTCTCTGATGGGCTCTGTGTATCTGGGACCTTCATCAGGATCCAAAGGTGCGATGACCCTAAGGCCATGTCCTTCGAACGTCATTCTTCTTTTCTTCAAATACACAATAGTAGAATTATTGAAAGCCCAATCAATTCCTAACAATGTGGGGTAAGGACAACTATCATCGACTATCTCAATCACCTCGAAGTCCACAAATGTTCTGACCCCATCAATGTCTACAAGGACATGTTCCAGTCTTCTGAAGGGGCTCACAGCTTGTTGATTATCCATCCTGAGCTTGATAGGGGAATAAATCAACTTAGGTTTTCCCATCAGTTCCCAGGTCTACTTCGTCATAACATTGACCTCCAACCCTAAGTCAAGGACCACATAATCTATATCATATTCTCCAATTTGAGCATTAAGGTGTAGTTCCTTATTTGTCCTTCTCTTTTTGGATAGTTGATGTACTGCTTTATTCAGTAGAGGATCTACCTTTACGAGCTCATACTGTATGATCAAGTTTTGTATCTCTTCTACAATGCTCTCATCCTTTATCAAATTGATGCAAGTGCATAAGAATTCCATGAGTATGCTTACCTCTTTTCCTTCTGCAGGCAAAGCGGACTGATCAAACTCCAAGGGCATTCCACATTCTCTCACTTTTGGTTGTGCCTTTGATGAAGAAGCCTGATCTCTTCTAAACTCTTTTCTTGCCTCTTCAAATATCTGGTTCTCTCACTTTGGATCAAACTCCTATGACTTCTCTACATCTTTTCTGACTCCTGATTGTTCTGTAGTCTTCCCTGGAGTCACCTTGTCTTCTCTTGTAGCAGCGCCTCCTCTAGTGATAACAACGAATCTGGGATATGATTTGTGAGGCTCTGCTGTGATTAGTTGTACTTGTTGGTTTCCTCCTCATCTTTCTTGAAGTTTGGCTAACAATGTAGGACAATATTCTATGACATGTTCAAATGAATTACAATAACTGAAAGTGGTACAAGGGTTCTGACAGTCCCTTGCCAAATGACCTGGCTGTGCACAATTATAAAAAATGATCTGACCTCTACCTCGACCCATACCTCCTCCTCCTCCTCTTCCTCTGAATCCACCATGAGGATTGAAGTTTCCTCTTCCAGGGGAATTATGCTGCGTAGTGTTTCCTTCTTGCTGCACTTCACCTTGAATTTTGTATATATCCCTTAACCTTTCATGCATGAGGTCATAGGCCCTACAATCCCTATCATCATGCCCTACTGACTTACAGAACATGTAATACAGATTTGTGGGTGTTTGAACATATTTTTGCATGTAATGACATTCACTAGGGCGATGTTTATTTCTACATAGCTCGCACCAAGGTAGGGTAACTTGCTTCAAACGGCTCGGAGCTCTAGAATCCAAGTTTTCATGAAACAGGGGATAGTGCTCCTTGTCATGGCCTTCTAACTTGCATATGATACACCAGATGTCTTATCTTTTATATTTTCCCTTGTATTTTTTCATATCTTCAACCTGCAGTGATAATCTAGTTAGTTGACTCAAGATTCAACTCATATCCGAGTTGGATTCTCCCATAGGGGTGATTCTAGCTTCATGGAAATCTCCAGTGCCTCAGCCCGTGAAGAGATATTCTATTGCATCAAAGGGACTCTGATGTGTGGTAAAAGGGTAGCAATGAACCATTCCTTGTTTTGCTCATCTAGGATCTAAAAAGTCAGCCGACCCATTAAGGTTTTGAACCTTTGATCAAACTCCCAAATAATTTCAGCTATTCTCTGTTTGATTTCTTTCAACTCTGTAATGCATTGTTATTCTGACTTGGGTTTCTTGAATTCTGCAACCAACACATTCTTGATCTCATTCAGTGGCTTAGGCTGTGCAATTCCTTGGACAAGATTCATCTACCAGCTCAGTGCACAGTCTCTCAAGGTAGTACTAAAATGAGCTCACTTAAAATCTTCGTCGGTGACATTCTTAATAATCCATACAACTTCACATGGAAACCAGTGTTGATCAAGATCTTTAGATCCATATCCTCTAAAGGTGGGTAACCTTATCTCATCTGCCATAGATCTTCCTAGGTTTCCTGATTGAGTGTGTGTTGAACCACTTGTACCAGTCCTCTGAGTGATCTGATAACTTAGGTTACTCTGGTTACTTAATGTTGTTGAAAGAACAAGGGCTGTAATAACACTTAATTCAACAGTCTGTGTAGTCCTTGAAGTTTCTAACTCTTCTCGTTGAGGTTATTCAGTCTTCTCTTCTTCTTCCCTAGTGGACCCTGAATGTTCCTCGTTCAACAACTCTTCTTCTTATCCACTATAGAACCCTTCTTGTTGTGTTGGTTCATGACTCTACTCGAACAAGTTCACCAGAGGAACTTCTCTGAAGGTCCTCCCACTGCGCGTGTGTCCTATGTTTGTGTCGTTGTCGCTGTCTGAATTCTTGAACATTATCTTTTTTAGTCTGACCCACTACTGTATATTTAAGATGTTCTTCTCATGCAATAGCATCTTGATCATCAACTTCAAGAAGTGTAAAAAATTTCCTCTAGGTCCTTTAAAGAAATATCTCTCTGCTTGGCTGTATGATTCTACCCTATCAATATCAAACTCTGTGATATACCCTCCAATGGTACTATCAAACCAGTGATATACTACTCTTGACATGACATTATCAACTCTTTTGACCTTCTTGATCAGTTCCGATGTCCAAACCACAGGTCGTCTAGATCTGATCTCAAACTGGGTGTCTGCTAACTTGGCCAACCACTCATATAGCTCCTTATGAATTCCTCCAAAGAAAATCTCGTGTATATCAGTAAAGATATACCTTCCAAACCAGTCTTCTGTGCTAATATTATGGTTCTTATTCTGAGCTTCTGCGAAGTCCTTTTCTTGTTCTTCTATCCACTTTTGAATCTTTGTCTTCAATGGAAACCACCTTGACATTCCCTCAATAATATCCCTGTCCTAGAAATAGAACCATTTGTTGGCACGAGGGGTGGGAAAAGGGTTTGGCTCTAATAGTGTACCAACAAGCCCTAACTACTGTCCCTTTCGATGACACCTATGAAGCAGATGCAGTCTCACCCAAAGTAGCAATAGGGGGTTGTAGGACACAAGTGTCTACAACCAGAGGAAATGCAAGTGGAATCAAGGTAATCACACAAGGAGATCAAATTATTATTCCCAAACATAAACTTACTTCGCACAGTTATATATCATATATAACAAACTAATGCATCATCAGAGTAACAACATAAAGAACCCAACATCAACCATACACAACAACAGGATATACGTGGTTCACCCTCTCCCTAGGGCTATGTCCACAAAACTGTGCTTTATAATATATTAGGTGAAAGATTACAGTTCTAAGTATGCTCTTAGCTTGTAGATATCTCTCTTTCTATATTTCCTCTATCTCCCTTCCCTGAGCACCCAGCTGCAGGGTTGATCTTCGCACCCAACTGAATATCTTACAACACAGATTTCTCTCTCCACACAATACTTCTCTCTCAGTAATAACAAAAATCACTCATTATTACATACTCGAACTAACGTCGACCCCATCCCATGTCCTCTTGACCTTTATTTATACATTATAATAGCTTACTGATAGCCTTGGCCTGAAGCCTAGGTGTCTAAAACCATATATACCCAAACCCTAGGTGTCTAAAACACTAGGTCAACTTGACCCGCATTTTCAGGGCATCGCCAACCTGTCTTTCCTTCCTTCCTGCGAGGTTCTCCAAATCATCTACCGGTGGCTTTTCCTGCTTGTTGAGTTGTCCGCATTCCATCTTCCTTGATGATCTGTCTTCCTCGATCTCCTCATCCAATGACTTGTTTTCTTGAACTTTGCTCCATCTTTTCTTCTCTTTTGCTCACTTCGACCTAGTATCAATCACTGTGTCTTCTGCGCAATTCACATTTTTCCTTTTATTCTGTAATATTCACTTGATTCCATAACCAAGGGCCAACAGAATAAAACACACCCTTTTCAAATATTCAATTAATGAGATAAATTATATTATTGGATGCACACTTCAGATTGGTTTTGGTTCGATCATGGGTTTTCACTTTTAAGACAAGTAAAAATCTACCTAAGTGTGTTCCTCATCTCTCTTTCCCTAGCATTGCTTCGTTGCCAGTGAGCGTACATAGCCCCGATGAAGTTGCCTCAGTACTATACAACCATAGCCTTGCTTCTAGTATGCATCCATATCCCTGACGAGTTTACTTGTACTTCCCACACTATTAATAGTGCTTTTGAATTCCTTTTTTATCTCAGAAAATGACCATCATTTTAGATTTTATATATAGATATGCATATACACACAAGGTGTGAAGGAAGCGGGGTGATACAATATTTTTTTTGATTTTCTAAGTAGATGTTATGCAGTTTAGTTTAACCCACAGGTCTCCCCAAAAAATATCATAGTATTGGCCATTTTATCAATGTGAAGTGGATGGAGCTCAAAGAAAAGAGTGGATTGACACTTTCCTATACTTATGGATTATCATTGCATGCTCAACAGGGACATGTGTTCCACCACAACTATCAGTATATACCTACAACTAAGAACTTTATAAATGTTCATTTAGATAGAGAAACCCTTGCATCTTATGACTTGTGGAAAATTTCTTCAGTATGTGACCAAAATTGACCAACCCCTCACCAAAATTTAAAGATCAATCCTCAAGGAATCCTAAGAGTCAAATCAACTTAGGGGAAGTACCAACAATCAAATAAAATATGGAATCAATATGTACAAGAAGAAAGCAGGACTAAAATTAGAAATCAAATTCATGAAAAAGAAAATTAAAATAAAGGAGTCAAAAGATTAACTGTCAGTCATCAAAAGAGAAAGAAAATTGTCTGAAAAATAAGAAGAAAACCCAACAACAAGCAACAAATATGTTGCAACAACAATGAGAAAATTTCCAATAAAAAGTCAAAAAATGAGCCAAGGGAAATAACTAGTCAATAAATGGTAACCATTCGATATCAAGCCCAACAGAAAAAACTCCCATAGTTTCTTATGTGAAATGAAAAACAAACCAGATTACAAGAATTGATGATTTAGTGTAAAATATTTACGACACAGTTCTCCATTCCAATTTATTTCATTGAGGTAAACAAAACAATCTCCCGAGAACCTAGAAAAATGGGTTAGTGTATATGCTTAGTCAAAACAAATTTTCAAAAGACAATTTCATGTAATATTCCATAAACCCAAATGCTCTCAAGCTTTTTTGACATAAGCAATTTCTTAGCAATTTTAAAACAATGAATTTCCCAATAACATAAATTGTATTTCTAACCAAAACATTATTTTCTCTTTGATATAAAGGATAATCATTAGTCACATAGACCCAAATAATTCAATCTAATAAAAAAAAAGGAAAATCACAGTTATGGAGGTCATCAAAATAGTCATGAAAATGACTCCAAATATCAACTAGATTAGAAAACAAATATGTGGGTAAATAAGTGAGACTATAATTCTGATCAGCTGTTGATTTAGTGGCAATCTCAGTTGATAAAAAGTGTCACAAAGGAATCTAATCAACGAAGTTCAGATTAACACTTCCCTAAGCTTCCTTCATTTTAAGAGAAAATATTCTGAGTTACTGGTCACACACGCCATTTTCCAACCTGCATTACAAAAGAGAATGTTGTGTTTATATTTTAAGCAATTAGCGAAGAAATCCTCCTCTCAAATGACTGACTTATTAAAATTAAATTTAAAACAAAAAATAAAAGGAAAGACCGGAAATCAAAAGTAATCCTAATCAAAGCATGCTAATATAATGTAAAATTAAACTAAATGGGCTGTCATAAAACTCCATGTAAAGGCCAACGTAGTCTTTAGGTATTCATCTTCTATTCATTTAGTCAAAGATCACATCCTTCTTCTTGAGAGATAAGAACTAAGTGCTTTCCCACAATATTTCCTTCAACAACATACTTTTAGTGTCTTGATTGTTGTAATATTTGGATTTCTGGACATAATGTCTTGTTCCTAAAATCAGAATTAATCAAGTTAAGCAAACAAAACTTTAAGACTTGAATCCCATCCATCTTCTGAAGGTACCAATCCATCAACAAAATTAGTTATAAAGATATGATTGAAAACTTAATGAATTGGTAGTGCTAAGATCAAGTCTTTGGTCAATTATTGGATTGGGGAATAAAATGATGTGTTCCCAAACAATTTTCTGAAAAAGATATCAGCAAAAGATTAAAATTTCCATGTTGTCCAGAATGTCAAAAATGTGTTTCTAGGAAGCCTGAAAGAATAGCTCTTGCTACTGTATAAGAGAATAATCTTGGGTGAAGAAAGGTATAACATAAAAAACAGACTCGTACTTAAAATACCCATTGAACATAGCGTAGGACAATGGCATCCAATGCCTAAAAATTAAAACTACAAGTGATGTAATAAAACAACTCAAAAGAAATGAAAAATCAACAAATACCATTATGCATAAATTTCATGTTGGCTGAAAGTGATCAAAGAAAAGTAAAATGGAAAGAAACCATTTGGATAAATCGAAAACCATGATAAAATAATTTTCCAAGGAAATTACAAGGAGTTGGAGTGGACTTGATCTCACATGAGTTGAAATTAATTGTCAATATTTCTATCTACTGTGCATGATATAACAAGATCAATACTATAAAAATAATCTCAATCAAGACAAAATATTCTAAGTGAGAGTCGTATGAGTGTGGGACCATTATTGTTGATTCTCACCACAAGAAGGGTGAAATTGTAATCTACTTTAAGATATCCCACTAGTGAAATGAAAAAATTCTTCAAAGAGATTTTCCATATTGATCATTTATAAAAATTAGTGATTTGAAAATTACCCAACACAAGAAGTTTGAGAATGAGACGAAGTAAATTTTCCCATATCAAACTAAAATTTAAAAATCCAATCAAGGGAAGATTAGTGTGTAAAAATTTTGTTTCTTTCCACATTTTCTAATAATTCATTGATTGATAAGCCAACAAAACTGAAAAGAAAAAGCAAAACAAATACTAATAAAAAAATAGAAAGCAAAGAGAAACTACACAAAGAAAAGACACTATCATATTCTACCCTACTCCTATTCTACACTACAATGGCCAAATAATGAGCTATGTAAATTCATAATGCCAATGTATCCATCCAAGTAATCCCAAGCCCACGGACATATGTTCAGGATGAAATATTAGAAACATAACTTGGAATAAAAATAGAGTATAGATAGAAAAAATTAAAGCATGATAAAATCTATTCACCATATTAAATATATGACAATGATAATTCATGGGAAATTGTTCCAAGTTAGATCTCTCCAACCATGATTCAATTCTATTGTAAAATATTGCACTTCTTCCATAGAATTGATGGAAGGAGTTCACTAGAAAGTATCATACTAAATGAGAAACGTGCATAGAATACGTGTGAGGTGTTCTCGGTGAAATAATCTTTGCGCTAATGAAGTTGTTTATCCCTGAAGACAAACCAAAATAATAATGGCCTAACATAACCATTGGCATATATTGAAGTGCCTCATAATTCTGGAAAGCCTCCCTGGACTCAAAATTCAAGTAACCACTAACTTGAGACAAATTAGTGGAAACAGATGATCTACATAGACTAGCATACACCATATTATGAGAGGTAATTTCAAGAAAAAGGTGAGATCTACTAGTATCAAAAATATTAATTAGAGGGATACTCGAACACAAAAATTCTCTATAGATAAAAAATAAAGAATAGAAAGAAGAAGACATCCTTTGATACACATTTGCTAAAAAATTCCCTTTATCCCTTGAACAAGGCTGATAAGGCTCGGTTATAATTAGTTTATGGGAAGAGGTCTCGTCTTCTCTATATTCCAAATGCACATCACCACCATCAAGTACTTCAACAAGGTTTAGCCCCATTAAGTCTACTTGAATAGGACCATGAGTATCTCCCTACAAATTTAAAAGATTAAAGAGATCATGATACAAGTGGTAATAAGTGGAAGAATTAAGAGAGTTAAAATCTTCTCTAGAACCATACAAGTTTTCAGAAAGTGACTCCCTGAGTGGTAGTTCCTCCTCCTTGAGAACATCAGTGATTTCTCATGAATCAATGGGCTCCACATTAGACGTGGTTTCAAAATCAGTACGCCCTTCCTCAATATGGTTTTCCTCTTCCAAGTTAAAAATAGATTGTTGAGATAAAATAGGTATGTCCTTCATGTTTATTTATCCTCGTTGGGTGAAATCATCAGCGTGGTTATCTGGACCATACAAAATATGAGAATATGAAACGTCTTCCAAAACATCATCATGGTTAGAAGAGGGGAGAAAATCACAAGAATCGTTAGAACAAGAGGTTTCAATAAATGATCCACTAGAAATATGAAAACATTCTTGATCTATCTCGATTATGATAGGAAAATTTGTAACAGAAGAACAATTCAAATAAGAAGAAATTAATTCCATTTTATCAGTGGGTGAGGAAATATTTATTTCATGAATTTCTAGAATTTTTTTATTAAGAAAATGATCAGCATTCAAGTTTTACCCCATAGCTTCCTCTTCCATTCCTTGTGATGGGAAAGATGAGATAGGATAATGAGAGCCTGACATAACCATCAATATGACCCGAAGTGTCTCATTATCAACATGAAAACCATCCTCTTGGGTAGCTACAAAAAAATATGAAGTTGGAATTACAACACAAGAGGTATATTTTTCGTCACAAGGAAGGTAAGAGGGAATGAAGTGGTGGGAGGATACATAGGTTTCTTCCGAAAAAGAATTTTCTATCTGATATATATCCCCCATAGTAAATAAACATCAATACATATGAATTCCATCCAAACCATTAGCATTTTCATTTAAATCTAAATCAACATGTAAAGGAACATTAGAACACGATTTATATTATTCATCCACTAACTCATATGTTTTACTAGAAATAAAAAATAAACATTTCTACGGGGAAAATCCCCCTATACTGGGTCAAAGGTAAAGGAAGAGCACTAACTCCCTTAAAAGACAGTTCTACCCTTATACTACCCCAAAACCAACTAAACTAAGTGCTGAGAAAGAAAGTAAAGAGGGTTAATGAATGCACCTTTATTCCTTGTAGTTGGTGTGAGCCTCTTTCTCTTGTTGCCGCCTCCTAGATTACTGGTCTCCTCCCAAAGATGACCTGCAAATGGTTAGGAATACAATGCGACAACATATGCTATTTCGATTAATCACTTTAAAAGTTTATATATATATATATATATATATATATATATATATATATATATATATATATATATATATGCGCAAATCAACAAAATCATGTAGACATAGTTTTTTGGGACAAGAATGAACTCCTTTATTCAATTTTAAGATCAAAAGGATTACAACCTTTGTCGACAATTGCTCCACGAACCAAGGCCAGGCTCCTCTATCATGTCTCCAAGTGCATCAATCTCATGTTAGCTTCTCACAACCAACATATCACTTAGGAAAGGAGAAAGGGTTGTATAAGGAGAAAGGGCTAGAGGGGAAGGTTGAGGCTAAAACTCAGAATAGGATGCAAATCTTGGGCTAAGAAGGGGAAGGGATTTTGGCATAGTTTTCTTATTCTCTTGCTTGTCTTGTCAAATGACACCCTACGACCTCTTTTTTATATGAGAAAAATATGGTTATTTGGCTGGAGATTGGATACAAGGGGTAAAATGGTTACGAAACCCTCTATAGCCCGTAAACTCCACCAAATTTCATGCAATTTTATATTTTTTACAACTTTTGGAGGTAAACACGAGATAACTAGCACACAACTCACATATGTACATGAGATAACTAGCATGAAACACACGTGTGTACGCGGGCTATTAGTGCAGCATGGCACGTACACTATCCAAAAAATGTTTTTTTAAGAGGAAGCCTCAACAATATTTTGGCAAAGTATGTAAGTGGAAAGGCTAATGTCTTGTATGCACATATAATATATTTTTGGACTATAACAAACATGAAATCAAATCATGGTTAGAGGGTCTATCTTCCAAAGGTAATCTATAGCAAAGATGGTTAAATCTGATAACAAAATATTCAAGGGATTCATCTATGTTCTTTCTATGTTCTGATATCTCTGCACACAATTAATCATAATTATAACCCTCAAACACATGCAAAATTTCATGCATAAATTGTTCCCATGTGTGAATAGAGACAACCGACAAAGTCTCACACCAACTCTTGACCCAACCTGAAAAAGTGAGAGCGAATAGACTGCAAATGACATTAACCATCAGTAATATTGTGAGACAAACAAAATTTCTAGAAATTAAAAGCATGTTTAGATGCAAATATTTCACTCTCTCCATCAAATTTAAGTTGTGACAAGAAATGTAAGATCTTTCTAGGAGGTTTGAGAGGTACAGTGCCAGAAAAACACCTCCATAAAGGGATTTGGGATGGAGCCATTAGTAAATTAAAATAAAAAATTAACAATAATGACTCCATAGGATCAACTTGTCATCTAGCCCTCCTTCTAGCTCCATTTCTTTTGACGGGTTCGAATTGCCTGTCAAGCAGATGAGGGAGAACACCTGATGGAAGGTCTCAATTATAACCACTCTCTTTTGGTGTAGAATTTTCAATGAGTTTATGGGCCTCATTGTTGCTTAGAATTAAAATAAATAAAAGGGGAAAGACAACAGACTACCTCCCAAAGAGTTCTAAATAATCCTAAGGATAAGCTAACTAAAAACAAACAAATATAATCCTAGTTAATTCTAACCTATCCCGGGAGAAAAACTAGAAGAACGAGTACAACAAAAAATAACACCATCAAAACCAAAAATAGCTCATATATTCCAATGATAAATGAAAACAAAAATTCCACAGATGCATAAACAAATAGTTGCATAATACATCTATAGCATCATTTCTGTACCCGTCCCCGAGGTGTAGGATAGTAGGTGACGGAGTGTGTTGTTAAGCCACTCCGTGTTGTTAAAGTCACCGGTTCGAAACCTACGGGGACAAAAAATCCAACCATGTTAAGGGTTGGTGTGGCTCAGGCTGGGTGCGATCCCCGGGTGATTTTGACGGCTTAGATGCCCCTGAGTCGCGGTTTCTCAAGCCACAGGTTAGTCCCGATGCCAACATGTTCGGCCAAATTAACAAACAAAAAAAAAATATCATTTTTGTACCCATGAAGAAATATGTGATAACATGAGTAAACATAACACAATGCATAAATAATTCATACAACAGAATCCCATCTACTCAAGAAAAATATAGATGCATAAAAAATAGTCTCTACTACATCCATCAAAGCCACAAATTTATGAAATGCCTCCTTCTCTTTATTACTTAGAGATAATAGTACCATCTTTTGGTACAAAGGGAAAAAGTCCAATTTCTCTACTATGAGTTCTCTTTTATAAGACCATAGAAAGAATATTGAGTTCTCATCACTATTCCTTTGATTTTTCCTCCAATTTGTTTTTTACATTTCAAAAATCTAGATGTGGGAGTTACAAATGGAATATGAAGAGACTGATGGGTGGTTACTTTTGTCCTTTGACAATTTACAAATGATATTGTTGAAAACAAATCGTTGACTCTGCCCATTGGTGTTATCTTATATTTATTGAACATTTATGGGTGTTTCTAGCTTCGGTTTGCTAAATGAAATCATTATGTCTTCTTCTCCTCTATCACATCTTTCCATTGAGCTATTGCTAGCTCAACTTCGTTGCTTGCAATTCAAGATATTATGATTTGAAGTCAGCATACTCGTTTTTTCATTCGAATTCGGCTTCCACCTGTGCTTTACATTTTTGGGCCATTTCTTCTTTCCCTCTACTATAAATTCATATCCCAACCCATTCTTCACTCTTCTAGATTTCAATCGAGCCCTCTTGTTCCTAATTTCATTTCTTGTAGCTCCATATATGGCTTCTTGAAGTTGGTATGGCCAATCCGTGGGTGTCTTTTTTCTACATTTTTTGTCATCTTGTGTCATCTTTCTAGCCTAGATACATGTACCAATGTGTTCCTCTATCTAATTCCTTTCCAATGAGGTATCACGGGCCTCATTCTGACTCTTGTAGAAAAATTTATGACTGTTTGAAAATTGTCACTCAACAACCATTGATCAAGCCTACAAGTGAATCTGGCCCATTGATCTTCATCCTGCAAAAGACATCCCACATTCATGAAAGAGTTAAATTCTTAGCTGATTATATAGATCAATGCCTTTGGATAGTGTGAATAGAACCCAAGTGGGCATGGGACCTATGGCTTGTAGTATGTTTTTTTTTTCTAATTTTCCCTCTTTTAAAATCAAGAAAATAATGAGAAATGAAAATATAATACAAAAAATAAAAAATAGAAAAAATATTATTTGCAGAGTTAAACATGAAATTTACCCCTAATTAATAAAAAATGATATTTACAAAAATTATCCTACTTCTGACTAGATTCAAACCTGTGACCTGCAAGGATGAAACACACATTTTTAACCATTAGGTCAATTCAAGTTTGTTGTTCATTATATTTGCATAAAACTATACATCCATGAAAAACTACAAATTAAATAAAAAATAAAATTGATAAAATAATAAAATAAATAAAAATGAAATTAATAGCACAATAAAATATTAAATAAAACAAATGTAATAAAAAATGAAAAAAAAAAAACTAAATTAATAATAAAAAAAAATTAAAACAAAAAATAAAAAATAAAAATTAAATAATACATTAACCTCCCTTTTCGTCATCGGTATTTTTGGGAGCTCAAGAACTTACACTCTACTCCAAACTATATTAACCTCCCTTTTCGTCATCGGTATTTTTGGGAGCTCAAGAACTTACACTCTACTCCAAACTATTTTCCCGCCTGACGACAACACTCCCATTTCGCCGAAGAGATCCATCAAACATTTTTCCGACGACCATTTCAAATATTGAAATTAATACTAAAAACTCAAAAGGGTTGCACGTTTTTTTAATAAACACGTTATATAATATTTTAAAAAGGTGCATATTTCTCAAGGGAAATTAAAATAATACATTAAATATTGATCACGTGGATTAGTTGTCGTTGGATTTTATTTGTGATTACAACCTAAACATTACCTCACCATTTCACCGACGACCACTTCTCATTTCACCGATCACCCCATTTGCTAGCTTTTGCATATTTATTAATAATATTAAATAGTGTTTAAAAGGTGCAGGGAGGCCTAGAAAATAGGGCCTATGGAGAGATGGCTTTAAAAGGTTAAAAGTAAAAAATTAAAAAATATGTACATATTAGGACAATTGAGTTTAAAAATAATAAATAAAAAGGAAAAGCTAAAAATGAAGAATAATGAAGATTTAAAATACAAATATGTACAACAACACACTTAACCCTAGGTCTTAGTGTGAATTATTTTTTTATCCTTATAAGATAAATTAAATAATTTAAAAAAAATAAAATAAATAATCAAAATAAAATAAAATACATGAAAATGAAATAATATATATATATAAAATATTTACAAAATAAATAAAATAATAAAACAAAAATAAAATAAATATATAAAATCCAAATAAAATATTTATAGAAATATTTACAAACTAAAGAAAAATCAATAAAATAAAATCATACAATATAATTACAAAAATGGGAAAAATTAGATATATATATATATATATATATATAGGCAAGTAGAAGTCCCACACCTCCTAGATTCAACTATTCAAGGTTACTAGGATGTCAATGTGGTAGTTAGCGTGTCCTGAGGGGAAACATGCTTGAGCTTGTGATTGCATGGGACCTGAGAGGGCCCCAGTTGAGTGAGGAGTAAGGATGGAAGGAGAATGAACGATGATGGATCATCGATGAAGAGGAGGTGCTACACTGGAAGGAGAAACACCGATGAGGGATCGCCAGAAGAATCATCGTCGATGACGAGGTAGGACATGTGTCAACACTTGGTAGGATAAGTCTTAGTGTCCTTTGATGTCATGTATATCCTCCTCAGTCCACGTATCCAACTAAGGATGGGTGCATGTGTCATGTGGGGAAAAAGGTCATGGAAGTGTCACGTATCTAAGCATGATAGCATGGTAGTTGAGAGAGGATTAGGGTAGATAACTATCGGCTAAATAGAGACGTCGAGGGGATAGGGACCGTTGATCTTTGTCTTCCGAGAGCCATTGGATCTGTCGTTGTCGGGGAGTGGAGTCGGGGTGGTCGAAATCCATGAGTGAATATATATTCGACGATGATAGATGACAGGTGGCATCATCGTCGGAGGATGGATTCAGGATATTCCAAGTTCTAGGGAGCAGGAAGCTTCGACGACGAGAAAGCTTGATGACGTTATCGTCGGTGAAAGCGGTCAGAAGACTGGGAGTACATGAAAGAGGTAGCTCCTGATGACGAAGAATAGAATTGATGGGTACCGCATCAGTGAATTCAACACCATGTCAGATGGCATAGGAACAAGGGAACCACATGGATTCCATGTGTTAGTGAGGTAGAAAAGGTGGGTGAAGAATTAGGAAACTTAGAAGAGCCATCAATTTTGATCTGGAAATCAGATTTAAGTATGGTTAAAAAAATTGGAAAGATATCGAATGGCATAATTCAACTAAGAGGTTTAATTAGAGATAATAATAGAAAAAAAGAGAGGGAATGCTAAAATAAATAATGGGAAGGCTAAAATGGGAAGAAGATCAAAGGATTCCCCCACATGCATTTCAAGGTTGGAGAAATCGTGAAGAAAGGATATCATGCTAAACTGTTCCTGCAACCACAGAAAGAGATGACATCATTTATTTGATTGAAATGACATTTACGAACACATTGAGAAACATAATATTTCTTTTCCTTTAAGAAAAATTATTAACAAGTACTGAAAGTGAAGAAAATGAGGAGAGGTTTTTCAAAGTATATGATCAAAAGAGGCAATCAACTACTATCAAAGACAATCATCAAATAAGAACAAACCCCCAAAATCCCTTGAGGTAGGAAAATAAGTATCATAGGCTCCAAAAGTAGAGGATTAGGCAATAAGATCAAAATTTTAGCAGGGGCCCCTTTCCCTTTCACTTGTAAAACAAAAAGTAAAAAGGGGGTTTGTTGCAGCCACAACAGGTACCTAGACTTCCTCCTAAGTGAGATCTCAATTTCTCAATAGATATTGTACCTGGAGCAATACCATAATCAAAAGTACCCTATATAACGAGCACACCAGAGTTGGTAGAGTTGAAAGTGCAATTGAAGGAGATGATGGATAAAGGATATATTAGGCCGAGTGTATCCCCATGGGGAGCACCCTTGTTGTTCATAAGGAATAAGGATGGTACATTGTGGTTATGCCTTATTACCAAAAATTGAACAAGATGACCATCAATAAAAAGTGCCTATTTCCCATGATTGATGATTTTTTTTATCAGCTCAAAGGAGCCACAATATTTTGAAAAATTGACTTGAGATCGGGATATCACCAAGTTAGGATTAAGGATGAAGAAATCCACAAGATGAATTTTAGGACAAGGTACAAATACTATGAGTTTGTGGTGTTTCCATTTGGGTTTACCAATGCACCAACCACCTTCACGTGCTTAGTGAACAATGCTCTCAATAATTACTTGGATAAGTTTGTTCTAGTATTTGTTGACGACATCCTAGTATATTCCAAGACAAAGGAAGAGCACAAAGAACATCTTAACTTATAGTTATAGGTGCTAATATGTCATCACATTTATTCCAAATATAGCAAGTGTGACTTCTTCTAGAAGGAGATGCAGTATTTGGGCCACACAATCTCATCCATGGGAGTGGTAGTAGATCTCGAGAAGATGAAGGAAATCATGGATTGGCTAGCCCCTCGGAATGTAACTGAGGTAATATCATTTATGGGATTAGATATATACTATAGAAGGTTTATTAAGGGACTTTTCAAGATCGATCATCCCATTACCTCATTGCAAACAAAGGGGAAGAAGTTTGTATGGTTAGCAGAGTGTGAAGCCAACTTTTAGCAGCTGAAGCATATCTTGACCAATTCCCCATTTTTAGATATTGCAGAACTTGAGAAATATTTCTTGGTTTGTACAGATCCTTGCAAGGAAGGACTCGGTGGATTTCTTATGCAAGAAGGGCATGTGATCTATTATGAATCAAGGAAGCTAAACTAGCATGAGAAACGACATGTCACCCATGATATGTAACTTGCAATGATTATGAATGTGATGAAGATATGGAGGCCTTAGTTTCTTGGGAAGAGATTTGTCTTGATGATAGATCATCCTGGATTGAAATATCTATTTGATCAACCAAAATTGAATGCTAGACAGGCTTGATGGATGGCAATACTTAGTGAGTTTGATTTCAATATCAAGCACATAAAAGGGAAATAAAATTGAGTGGCATATGCACTCAGCCGAAGTGTGAAGACAACACACCTAGAAAACACCAAGTGTAGGAGAGTATGATATCAAGCAAATAATTAGAACTCTCTTGCAATAGGATACAATTTTCAACTTGGTGAAGGAAAGTTTGTAGCAAGTGTCCAATGTGAAGAAGTATGAGGAATACCAACTTACAACATATGAGCTATTGTTGTATAATGACAAGTTGTACATACCCGAATCAACAAAGCTAAAGCACCTCATTATGGATGAGATTCATAGGATGCCTTATGTGGGTCATCCTGAATATTAGAAAATTATAAAAAAAGTGAGGAAATTGTATTACTGGCCAAGAATGAAAGATATTATTGATCATATTGCAAAGTGTTTTGAATATCAATAGGTCAAAGTTGACCATAAACACCCTTCCATAATATTGTAGTCATTGCAAATTGTAGAATGGAAATGGGAGACTATTTCCATGGATTTCATTATAGGTCTTCCAAGAACAATTAAAAAACATGAAGCAATCATGGTAGTGGTAGATAAGCTAAGCAAGGAAACTTTGTTCCAATTAAATCTAATTTTGAGGCTATAGATATTGTTGACATTTTCATTAAGGATATTTTTTAGGTTGCATGGTATACCCAAGACTATTATCTATGACAGGGATGTGAAATTCACCTCGAATTCCTGGATAGGCTTGTTTGCGGGATTGGGAATGCAACTGGAATTTAGTATGGATTACCATCCGCAAAAAAATGGTCAGAATGAAAGAGTAAATAGAGTGTTGGAATACATATTGATGATTCATCTCATGCATTAGCCCAGATAGTGGGAGGAATATCTATCCATGGTAGAGTTTTCTTACAACAATGGTTATCAAGAGTCATGTTGGCCCTTGGTTCTGGACGTAAGCGAAGATTAAGGAAGAAAATATGAAATGCGAACTGAGCAGAAGACATAGTGACTGATACTAGGTCGAAGTGAGCAAAAGAGTATAAAAGACGTAGCGAAGTAAGAGAAAGCAAGTTGTTGGATGAGAATACCGAGGATGACATATAAGCAAGGAAGACAGATCGTGGACAACTCAACAAGCGAAAAAATACACTGGTCGATGCTTTGGAGCACTTCGCGATAAAGAAGGAAAGACAGGATAACAAAGCCTTGAAAAGTGGGTCAAGTTGACCTAGGGTTTTAGATGCAAAGGGTTTTGCTATCTAGGGTTTTAGACACCTAGTATTTTGCCTAAGGTTGTCGGTGAGCTATTGTAATGTATAAATAAAGGCCAAGAGGAGTTGGGATGGGGTTGTCATTGTCATCATCGTTGTTTTCTTCATTGTCATCGTCATCATTGTTGTTGTTGTTCGTTGATTAGATGTGATGATGAGAGAGTATTGTTATTGAGAGAGAAGTATTGTGTGGAGAGAGCATTTTGTATTGTAAGATATTCAGTTGGGTGTGAAGATCAACCCTGTAGCTGGGTGCCCAGGGAAGGGAGAAAGAGAGAAGATCTGCTAGCTAAGAGTGCAGATAGAACTGTAAGCTTTCACTTAATATATTATAAAGCACAGTTTTGTGGATGTATCCCTAGGGAGAGGTTCAAGCACATATATATTGTGTCATGAGTGATTTATGTTGTGTTCTTTGTCTTCCGATTGCTCTGTTATTACATTATTGTGCTAGATATGAGATATACTGTGTGAAGTAGGTTTAAGCTGGTAAATGATATCTAGATGTTGTGTTGTTGTTGTATTGTAACCACTTTGTATTTCCTCTAGTTGTAGACACATGTGTCCTGCAACCCCCTAGTGCTGCTTCGAGTGAGACTGCATCTGCTTCGCAGGTGTTTCCAAAAGGGCCAGTAGTTAGGGATTGTTGGTGCACTATTAGAGATGAACCCTGGGTATGCCCTTGTTGCAACAAATGGTTCCATTGTCGGGACCAGTATATTCTTGAGGCAATTTCAAGGTGGTTTCCATCGAAGACAGAGATTCAGAAGTGGCTAGAATAACAGGAAAAGGACTTCGCAGGAGATCAGAATAAGAATCCTAATATTAACACATAATACTGGTTGGGAAGTTATATCTTTACTAGTGGCTGGCTAGATTAGTAGACACCCAGTTTGAGATCAGATCTAGACCGCCTATGGTTTGGACGTCGACATTGATCAAGAAGGTCAAAAGAGCTGATAACGCGATTTCAAGAGCAGTATATCACTGGTTTGATAGTACCATTGGATGGTATATCACAATGTTTTCTATTGATAGGGTATAATCATATAGCCAAGAAGAGAGATATTTTTTTAAAGGACCTAGAGGAATTTTTTTACAATTTCTGAAGTTAAGGATCAAGATGTTATTGCATGAGAATAACATCTTGAAGATACATTAGTAGTTTAGACTAAAAAGGCTAATGTTCAAGAATTCAGACAACGACAACAACACAAAGATGAGACACACATGCAGTGGGAGGGCCTTCAGAAGAGTTCCTCTGGTAAACTTGTTCGAGCAGAGTCATGAACCAACATAAGAAGAAAGGTTCTACTGTGGAGAAGAAGAAGAGTTTTTGAACGAGGAACATTCAGAGTTCGCTAGGGAAGAAGAAGAGAAGACTGAAGAACCTCGCTGAGAAGAGTCAAAAACTTCAAGGACTGTGCAGACTATTGAAGTAAGTGTTATTACACCCCCTGTTGTTTCAACAACATTAAGTAACCAGAGTAACCTAAGTTATCAGAGAACTCAGAGTACTGGTACAAGTGGTTCAATGCACACTCAGTTAGGAAACCTGGGAATATCTATGGAATATGAGATGATGTTACCCACCTTCAGAGGAGATGGATCTAAAGATCCTGATCAACACTAGTTTCTTTGTGAAGCCATATGGAGTATTAAGAATGTCACCGATGAAGCTGTTAAACGAGCTCAATTTAGTACTACCTTGAGAGACCACACACTGAGCTGGTACATGAAAATTTTCCAAGGAATTCCACAACCTAAACCGTTGAATGAGATCAAGAATGCACTGGTTGCAGAATTCAAGAAACCCAAGTCGAAGTCAAAATGCATTACAAAGTTTAAAGAAATCAAGCAAAGAGTAGTTGAACTTGTTTGGGAGTTTGATCAGAGGTTTAAAACCTTAACTGGCCGACTGAATTTTCAGATCCCAGACGAGCAGAACAAGGAATGGTTCATTGTTTCCCTTTTACCACACATTAGATTCCCTATGATGCAATATAAGATTGCTTCATAGGCTGAGGCACTGGAGATTTCCATGAATCTAGAATTAGCCCCTATGGGAGAATCCAGCTCAGGTATGAGTCAAATTTTAAGTCAGTTAACTAAATTTTCTCTGCAGGTCGAAGATATGAAGAAAGATAAGGGAAAAGATAAAAGAGAATATATCTGGTGCATTAGATTCAAATTAGAAGGCCATGACAAGGAGCTCTATCCCCTATTTCATGAGTACTTGGCATCTGGAGCTCCGAGCCCTTTGAAGCAAGTTACCCTACCTTGGTGCGAGGTATGTAGAAATAGACATCGCCCCGATGAATGCTATTACATGAAAAAATATGTTCAGAAACCCACAAATATGTATTGCACATTCTGTAAGTCAGTAGGGCACGATGATAGGGATTGTAGGGCCTATTACCTCATGCATGAAAGGTCAAGGGATATATACAAAATTCAAGGTGAAGTACAACAAGAAGGGAACTCTACGCAGTATAATTCCCCAGGAAGAGGAAACTTCAACCCTCATGGTGGATTCAGAGGAAGAGAACGAGGAGGAGGTATGGGTCGAGGTAGAGTTAAAATCATTTGTTATAACGATATAGATTATGTGGTCCTTGAATTAGGATCGGAGGTCAATGTTATGACGAAGTAGACCTAGGAACTGATGGGAAAAACTAGGTTGATATATTCCCCCATCAAGCTTAGGATGACCAATCAATAGGTTGTGAGTCCCTTTAGAAGATTGGAACATGTCCCTGTGAACATCGATGGGGTTAGAACATTTGTGGACTTCGAGGTGATTGAGATAGTTGACAATAGATGTCCTTACCCCGTGCTGTTAGGAATTGATTGGGATTTCAACAATTCTACTGTTGTTGACTTGAAGAAAAGAAGAATTTTGTTTGAAGGAGATGGCCTTAGGGTCATCGCACCTCTAGATCTTGATGAAGGTCCCAGATACACAGAGCCCATCAGAGAAGAGGATCGTGCATATCAGCTAGAGAATATATACAAATTGACCACAAGACAACATGATTACATTAATCCTATAGAAGATGGGAACCTAAGTTGGACAAGTGACAACGCATGCTCATCAGACTCAGAAGAAGCACTAGAGAACTAGAATAACAATATGTATGAAGTATCTGTGCAGAGATGTGCTAGATTGACCAGAGAAGTTGGTTGGATCAGCACAACAGTAAGTAATTTACCCACGTTTGATGGTTTAAATCACTTAGAGACTTTATTATTGGAATTTGAAGAAATTGTACCAGTACAACAAGGACTGTTGTCACTGGATGAGGCTTTGAAAGATACCCCAAAAAGATGGTGGGGAACACATAAAAGGAACATCGTGAATTGGATACAATGTTTCACTTTGATGACAACGCAATTTTCAGAACAAGTCGAAGGATGCAAAGTTAGGTACACAAGTCAAAGCTACCTGAAAGACCATGTGTGAAGCTGTGAGGAGGCTTGGAGATGCATTCCTCAAGAGCAGTGGGTGCATAAATTCATCAATACTCTAGAAAAAACACCTATCAATTGGTACCTTGAAGTGGAATTGCACCTCACCACTGTAGATTGACAAGGTATGAAACAAAAATTCGTAGCTAGATTCTTGTTTGAAAGTCAGTACCCTATGGTAGATCAAGCTTTACAGGTTGTAAGAAAAAAAGTATTTGAGGAGGCACCCAGCCTCCCTATGGAGCAAGAAGAAGATGAATGGACTGTACCTCTTTAGAAATTGCAAGGATGTTACAATATCAATGATGATGAAGACGATGATCCTAGGAGGGTGAACATCGCAGAAACAGAAGGATAGAAAAACATAGAAGGACCAGGAGTCGAACTAACCTTCATTGAACAACATATCAAAATCAAGAAAGTTAATATTGGAACAGAGCAAGCACCTAAGCTTGCTAATATTGGATATTATTGGGATGCTTCCACTATTGATAAGATCACAGAGTTACTGCATGAATATCAGGACTTGTTTCCAACCAAGTTCATTGATATGAAGGGCATTAAAGGGCCCATGGGAGAGATGAAGATCCCCTTGAAACCAAATGCAAGTCCAGTTAAACAAATACCTTACAGATTGAACCCTAAATATAAGGAGAAAGTGAAGATTGAACTAGACAGAATGCTGGAAGTAGGAATCATAGAACCTGTTGAAGATTCAGAATGGATTAGCTTTATGGTGGTATAGGATAAGAAGACCAAATAAATTAGGATCTACGTAGATCTTAGGAAGCTTAATGATGCACGTTTATATGACCCATTCCCTACACCATTTACTGATGAAGTGTTAGATAATGTAGAAGGACATGTGGTATATTCTTCTATAGACGACTTTTCAGGATACCATTAGATCAAGATTACTAAAGAAGATCACCATAAGACCACATTTTCCATAGAATGGGGATCCTACTAATATACTGTGATGATGTTTGGATTGAAGAATGCACCAACCATATTTTCTAGGGTGGTGGTCGAAACATTCAAGGAGTGTTTACATAAAATTTTGGAGGCATATTTTGATGATTGGACTGTATTTAGCTTATTGCAAAATCATATTGAATGTTTAAGACTAATGTTGGATAAGTGCAGGAAATACCAGATTGCCCTAAGCCTGAAGAAGTGCATCTTGTTTTCACCCTTTGGAGTGATCCTAGGCCATATTGTGTGTAAACAGGGATTGTTGGTAGATCCATCTAAGATTGCCATTATAGTTGATTTACCCCCTCCTACTTCAGTCAAACAGCTGCACACTTCCCTGGGACATACTGGATACTACATGAAGTTCATTAAAGCCTATGCATAGATCACATCACCCATGGATAATATTTTGAAGAAAGATTGTCAGTTTCAATGGACGGAAGAATGTCAGCAGAGCTTCGACACACTGAAACATAAAATGGTTATTGCGCCTATTCTGGTTTTCCTAGATTGGAGCAAGGAATTCCATGTGCATGTTGATGCATCTTCTATTGCATTGGGAGAAGTGTTAGCATAACCAGGAGCAGAAGATATTGACCACCTGTTAGCATTTTCTAGCAGGAAGCTATCAACAACTAAGATAAATTACACCACCACCGAGAGAGAAGGGTTAGCCATGGTGTATGCGCTGCATAAGTTTCACCACTACTTGTTAGGAGACACTTTAAAATGTTCACTGATCACTCTACGCTGAAATACCTAGTCAACAAGCTAGTGTTGGGGGGAATAATATGAAGATGGATTCTGCTATTTCAGGAATATTATTTTGAGATCGTAGTTAAGCCAGGGAGAATGAACAAAGGACCTAACCACTTGTCGAGGTTGGAAAATGGAGAGGAACCTACTAGTTTAGAAGATACATTGTCAAATGCACAGTTGCTAGCCATTAGAAAGGTTGATGATCACTTCACCGAGATAGTTCAGTTCCTATCCATAGGAATGGAACCTAGTGAATACACAATCACCCAGAAGAAATAGTTGGTCGTGCGCGCTACATATTTTTCACTTATAGCTCGACAACTATACAAGATGAGACCTGATGAGATCCTAAGGAGATGTGTCATGGAAGCAAAAAGACCAATGATTTTAATAGAATCTCATGAAGGCATCATAGGAGGACACTATGCAGGAAAAGAAATAGCGCAGAAGGTCCTTCGAGCTAGCCTTTGGTGGCCTACTTGACACTAAGATGCTAAAGACTATTACAGAGCCTGCGATGTATGCCAAATAGTTTGGAAACTGTCCAGAAGAGATGACATGCCATTAACACCCTAGCTAACCTTACAAGCATTTGAGAAATGGGACATTGACTTCGTGGGACCTATAAACCCACCAGGGAAGTGCACAAGAGACATATACATCATCAATGCGACAAAGCATTTGACAAGATGGGAAGAAGCAAGAGAAGATAAGGATTGTAGTTAAACTACAACTATGCGCTTCATATTTGAGGATATCATAACCAGATTTGGATGCCCAAAGATCCTCATGAGTGATCAAGGTACACATTTTATTAATAAAACCATTGAAGCCTTGACTCAAGAATTTGCAGTCCATCATCAAAAGAGCACACCCTACCATCCATAAGGAAATGGGATAGTTGAAGATTTCAACAAGATCTTGGAGACAACGCTAACAAAGATTTGCAGTGTGAACAGGGATGACTGGGATTTGAGAGTACCAACAGTATTATGGGCCTATGGAACCACTTGCAAGAAGTTGAAAATGCAAACCCCCTTTAATTTGGTTTATGGTCTAGAATCAATTGTCCCGATTGAATACTTGGTCCCTAGCTTAAGAATTGCAACCTTCACATATATGGATGACACCGGCGTTGTCCAAGAGAGGCTCGCGCAGTTGGTCGAACTAGAGGAAGACCGATTTATTGCAGGATTCCATCAGCAAGTCCAGAAGGAACGAGAAAAACCCTACCATGATAGGCATATCAAGAAGAAAGAATTTAAGCAAGGAGATCTGGTATTGGTATATGATAGCAAGTTCATGAAGCATCTAGGGAAGTTCAGAAAACATTGGATGGGGCCGTATGAAGTTGCCTATGTCATGGAAGGAGGAGCTGCATAGTTGAAGACTTTGAAAGGAGAATGGAAGGAAGGATTGGTGAATGGGAGCCGATTGAAATTGTACTATGACAAACAAATTTCTTCCAGCTCTTAGTAGAACAAAAGGAGAAGGGTCTAGGTACCAGGTGCAGTTGAAACTGGGTACCTGACACAGAAAATACATCCTTCACACAGTGGGGAGGAATAGAGCAGAAAGTACAGACTGCGATGTGCAGTCTACAGCTGAAGAAAAGTAGAAGGTTCAGATCAGAGTGCCTCAGGACGAGTCACAGGTGAGTTTTGGGGGCCTATTGGCCCTTGGTTTTGGAAGTAAGTAAAGATTAAGGAAGAAAAGATGAAATGTGAACTACACAGAAGACACAGTGACTGATACTGGGTCAAAGTGAGGAAAAGAGTAGAAAAGACAGACTGAAGTAAGAGAAAGAAAGAAATTGGATGAGGAGCCTGAGGATGATATATCAACAAGGAAGACAGATTGTGGACAACTCAGCAAGCGGAAAAATCCACCAGTATATGCTTTGGATCACTTCGTGGGAAATAAGGAAAGACAGGCTGGCGAAGCCCTGCAAAGTGGGTCAAGTTGACCTAGGGTTTTAGACACCTAGTGTTTTGGTATCTAGGGTTTTAGACACCTAGGCTTCAACCTAAGGCTGTCGGTGAGCTATTGTAATTTATAAATAAAGGTCAAGAGGACTTGGGATGGGTTTTTCATCGTCATCATCATCGCTGTCATCATTGTAATCATCATCGTCATTGTTGTTGTTGTTCATTGATTAGATTTGATGATGAGCTAGTGTTGTTATTGAGAGAGAAGTATTGTGTGGAGAGAGCATTCTGTATTGTAAGATATTTAGCTGGGTGTGAAGATAAACCCTACATCTGGGTGTGTAGGGAAGGGAGGAAGAGAGAAGAGAGAAAGAGAGAATATATGCTAGCTAAGAGCGCAGATAGAACTGTAAGCTTTCACTTAATATATTATAAATCACAGTTCTGTGGACGTATCCCTAGGGAGAGGGTGAACCACGTATATCTTGTGTCGTGAGTGATTGATGTTGTTTTCTTTGTCTTTTGATTGCTCTGTTATTACATTATTGTGATAGATCTGAGATATACTGTGTGAAGTAGGTTTAAGATGGTAAATGATGTCTAGATGTTGTGTTGTTGTTGTATTGGAACCACTTTGTATTTTCTCTAGTTGTAGAAACCTGTGTTCTACAACCCCCTATTTCTACTTCGGGTAAGACTGCATCTGCTTCGCAGGTGTTTCCAAAAGGGCCAGTAGTTAGGGCTTGTTGGTGCGCTATTAGAGCTAAAACCTGGGTCTGCCCCTATGCCAACAAGTCATTGAAAATGAGTTCATTTGAGTATATGTATGGAAGAAAATGCAAAGTTCTAATTAGTTGGGACAATCTAGTGGATAAGATCACACTTGGACCAAATTTTGTAAGAGAAATGGAACAAGAAGTGCTCAGAATAAGGTAGAATTTAAAAGCATCCCAAGATAGGAAGAAAATATATGCAAATAGAAAGAGAACCCATAAGGAGTTTAAAGCAAGAGATCATGTGTATCTTAGGGTGAAACCCAAAAATATCTCCTTAAGGATGGGAACTTGTGCCAAGTTAGCACTCCATTATTGCGGACCATTTGAAGTCCTAGAAAGAGTGGGACTAGTGGAAAACAGACATGCCCTACCACCTACTATTATAGATCACAATGTCTTCCATGTGTCGTGATTAAAAAAATACATTTTTTATTCTAATCATGTTATTGATTGGACTGTGATATAGGTGGTACTAGAGGGAGAATTCTAGCCCGAGCCTCGACATATCATGGACAGGAAAGAGCCATTACTCTAGAACCAATCCATCATGCAGGTCAAGGTGAAATGGAAGCACTTTGGAGTAGATGAGGCCACTTGAAAGATAGAAGATACCATGAGAGTGGCAATACCCATTTTTGTTTTCTATGTAAATTTGTATATATGGTGTTAAAAACATTGAGGATGGTGTTTCCTTAAGGGGGAGGGGAACATAACACCTCGTTTCCCCCCAAGACCATAATCATGTTTAAGACTTCAAGTATTGTAATTAATGAAGCTTGTAATCATGTTTATGATTAATAAAAGCACTAGATTACTGACTGAGAGCGGATCCTTTCAGTACTAGCCATGATACCACAAGTGGGACTAGTGAGGTGGAACTTGGAAGTCTTAACGAGGAATATAGGAAGCTTTCCATACAATCCAATGTACATATGCATGAATTGAATGCACAACATGTCCAAAGTACCTTGTCTACCTTGACCATAAGGAACTTGTTAATGACATTTATATGAGGTTGTTGAAGTAGTTATAACTACCTTATGTATTGGTACTTAGAGGAGTGAAGGTTCTCTTCAGTGTCAACCAAGAGTACATATATATATTCCCCTTCAATTCGAGAGAATGACTCTAGGATATTACTTCTGGTTGAAGATAGTGGGGATCTCAAGGAGTAAGGAGAATGTTCCAAAAAAGATAAATGAATAAGGAGAAAGAGGGAAAAAACATGGAGGATCTATTAGAGGATGGATTGATGAGATCTAGACCATAGATGCCTTGAGTGCTAAGTCGACAAGCCTATAGGGATAATGGAGTTTGGTAAAGTGTGGGAGGAGGAACTAGAGGAGTTTCTAATGAGGAAATATTGATGTTGAGATCCCAAGGGTGAGGAAAACCATATATTTTTTTATTAATTGTTGAAGTCTATGGATTCTAAACCATTGGATATGGAATGATCCATCCCAAAGGAATAATTTTGATGAAGTGGTGGTGCCAGTTAAAAACTGAGTAGATGTGAGATATGATAGATCTTTGATCATCAAATATGAAGTTTCAAGGACCGTCAGATCTATTGGAGTGTTTCTCATTGGAAATAACCGTTTAAGAGGTCCATGACCACTTAAAGTGATTACATCCCAATGGTGGAAATATGAGAGGATGGATATCGTTGATATGCGGGTGAGGTAATCCAATAAGATCACAGCCATAGATTTTCTTGTAGACCCCATCGACCAAGTGTTAGGTTGAGAACAAGAAAGGAGTTAGTTGTTTCATATTTCTAGGTACTGAGTAGATCGAGACCATTGATTCCCTAACCCGAAGACAATTAGATCTATCGACAATGGAGTCGTTAGAGAATTTTGATCAGTAATGAAGAGTGGGAGGTGTAAATTGCATTCTATAATTTTTAAACCTGTGAAATAAAGCAATGCATACATATTCTTAATAAAAACATAAATTAATCAATGGCACATACACATAGTACACAATGATTTACACTGGAAACCCTTAACTGAGAAAACACCATCCTTCCTTGGTGTCACACCTCTCAACTCTTCATTGTATAAATTTGACCATTCACAATACAATATATACACAATATATTAGGTATTATGTAGCTAAACCCTAATCCCTTAATCCAAGATTAATTTATAAAACCACTAAAAATAGCAAAAAATACTAAAATAGCAAAAACCACCCCAATTTGTTTTTTTGGGGCACTACCATGTGTTGATATTGAGAGGGGGGTGAATCCGTATCAAGTACAATTTAAAACCTTTTTCAACTTATACTTAAACCATTCAATTATATCCAATGAGAAATGAACAATAGTATAAGAGTTACACCAATAC
>JZKD02S2336410.1:17970-31878 GCA_000966675.3 Picea glauca
GGAAAAAGGAGGGACCCATTATTGGAAAGCAATAATAAAGCGATGTGCTTCCAATTCAATAGAACCATTCCCTAATAGAAAATTTACAGTATTTCTTGGCTTTGTAGCATTATAGCAATGCAAAGATCCAAATGCATTAATTTGATATGGTCTTTAATTTCCATCAATTAAGATTTAACTATTGTTACAATTATTACATGACATTTCTAACCAATACTATATCATACACATATGCTAGGGGATTTAGATTCAAGGGGATTTACCAATTAAAATACCATAATTACTAACAACATTTGTGAAGTTTTTTTCCATATTGTAGTCCATGAAATAGTGAGCAAGAGTCACATGGCTCCAACTTGATGAATGATGTAATATGAGCCAACGTGTCAATAAGAGTTTCCACATTTCATTGTTGTATTAATTGTGTCAATATGAGCCAATGTGTCAATAATAGTATTAATTTTTGTATGCATGTCATATTGATGACAACAACAACATGTATAGACTTAGCAAGCAAAGGAAAGGGGTGGTGGAGGATAGGCAATCCTATATAACACAAAATAGCAGCAAAGGAATAGTCATTCTTGTTATAATTTCATAGAAGCACATATAGATGGAGGAGAGTTCGTGAAATTAACAATAGCAACCAATGGTGATGTCCTCAACCAAGATGAGCATTCCTCCAAGTTGTTGTTTTTGTTTTTTTTCTTTAGTATCGGTATATTATTTTTTGGGTTAAAATATTGTGTTATATAGATACATATATTAATTGTAGTTTCTCTATAATCATGCATATATGTATATTTGATCTGGTACATATGTTGTTCTATAGTTATGAATACATAGCCACTAGGAAGAAGCTTGTATGAATGATATATTAAAAGCATGGACAACCCCAAAGCATGCATAGAATGTTGTAGAAAGTAACAAATCTTCCTAAGATCTTGGAGACTGCACATGTATGCATAACATTTTATTTTTTTTCAGAAAATGAGTTAAATAACTTGAAATGTGGAATTTAATAGCCTCTTCTCTTAGTGGAAAAAATGATGAAGATGATGAAGAAGTAGAGGTTGAGAATGTAAGTTGAAGTAGGTCAAGCTTATTGAACAACATTTTATCCTCCTTGAATATATGTATAGTTGAAAGAGTGGTCCTAGAGACTGGAAATTATGGAGAGTGATAGTGGCATCTAAGGAAGGAGTTAGAACGCCAAGCCTAGTGAACCAATACCAGAGGAGCGAAGGGTCGTTTTTTCAAGCCATGAATGAAACTTACCCTATTATCCAAGCCTATGAAATGTTTCCAATATGCTTGAATGAGAATGAGAATAATTTATTGTGTACCCACATGTTGCAGATGCCTCAGTGGTGTTACCTTTTCCAAGAGTCTCAAACACTTGGCAAGAAAAAGTAAATGCTATGTTGATTGTGTTCAAGCAAAGCAATATTACCCAAAACCCTTGTTTAATGCAACATTGATCTTACCAAGAAAGAGTTAGATTCTAATAAATGAGAAGGTATATTACCAATGCCAATGTCGCCATCTCAAGAATAAGAGATCAATCACTCTATCCAATCAAATACTAGGAAAAATAATTTCAAATATAATCTTTTGTTGAAACTTTCGTTGGATTTCCAATGTTGAAGTGAGTCAACGAGAACTAGTAACCCATCAACACTAAATTGAATGCAATATACCTTTTAAAGATTTAAAGATTTCAAAATAGAAAAGTCTTTTATTTAAATGAAAAGAATAAACATAATTTAAGATTTCAAACCATCAAAGACTTACTTTTTTTTAAATGAAAAGATTAAAGAATTTTAAAAATTCCAAACCCCTAATGTCATATTTAGAGATTGATTTTTCAAGTAAGATGAAGAATTTTGGAAATTTCAAACAAACATTGTCATACTGAAGGATTGATTCTTGAGACTTTTGTATCCTTACAATAAGCAATGTCTTCCACCTTTCCTTCAAAATATGTATGGGATAACAACGAAGTGATATCGCCCTTAAATGCAAAACTAAAATCTCTATTATTTGAAGTATCCAATAATATTTATGTTTTATATATAAAAGTGAAAAAGACTTAAATTGACTGGACCACAAACATCAAAATGGAACCACGTAGGGAATTGAATAGTAGATGCTTCCCTTATATTTTCCCCCCAAACCAATACACCAATAATTAGGCCGATCTCGAGCATGTTCAAATAAATAGTGATAAGTATTTAATTTTGTTATAATTCAATAATAAAATTAATATTGTTTTGGGTTCATAGTTTAGGTGGTTGGGTAGCATGTTTGTTATCTTTTTCATTTGGGTTCAATTCCTTCAAAGTAGATATGTTGGCCCATTGTGACAAGGCTAGAAGGGTAGATGACCTTTGGGATAGAAGTCCACTCTGGTGGGCTTCAAAACACATCGACCCTTGTTAAATCACAAGTGTTTGGTATATATGGTTTGCAAATTATTGGATATACACTCGGATTATAGTGGAAGCGAGTAAAATTAATCTCAAATCTAACCTAAAACAATCCTACAAATACTTAATTCCTATATATCCTTGATTTTTGGTTAATCGAGTATCTAAAAGTTTATATCTCAATACAATTGATTAATGAATGAGTAGTTGTGTTCATCTCTTGATGGTTAATTGTCTAATGATTATTGATGGAAACACAATTAACTAAAGAAAGAGTAAATTTTAGTTATTCTATTAAACAGAGATTAAGGTATTTAGAAACACATTTGATCAATGGGAAAGGAATTTTTAATTTCTTGATCAACTAGAGATCAAGGGTCTTTAACCATTGGATAACTTATTTTGAGCCATTAAAAGACTTTTTACTCCCTACTAATTATTAATCATAAATCATTAGTCAAGCACTTTTTTTTTCATCTCCTTATGGTCAATTGAGTAACTAAAAGTTCTCCCTTTGGTCAGGTGTTTAAAGAGCCTTGATTTTCTAAGGAAAAACCATGTGATTAATGAAAATTTCCTCTCATTTATCAAAGGTCATGACCAAGTGAAGATGTCTATAGTTGAGGAGAGTGCCTTAAAATAATAAGTTCCATTTTAGATTCAGAGTGTATTAAAAGACCAATATAGCATATGCTACACCCATACTAGTGAAAAAGGAAGAATGAAGCATTTTATTATGTGCCTTTTTTTCTTAACTAAAATGGTTTACTAGTATTGATGATTAAAATATCATGGCTTTACCCATATGATAGAGTGAAAAGTGGTTCCTTGTACAAAAATTGGAGATTATGCATTAACTAGGCCGTGTCCCCTCTCCAAATAGAGGTGAGGGGGTCTAGATGGTGTTCTTCCATTTATTTCCTATAGTTCTCGAATTCTCGGAGGTGTTGGGATAAATCCTTAAAAAATGATTACATAATAATTCATAGAAGTAACGCATACTAAATAGTACATAATAATTCATATAAGTAACTCATATCAAATATTAAAATAGACTATGATGGTAGCACCAAGTCATGTATGTCAATGCCCACTAAGGGGTTTTTTTCTTTTTCTTGTTTCAGACTTATGTTGAGTCTTCTTGATGATCTTGGAAGAGGATTTACTTATGTTGAGTCTTCTTGATGATCTTGGAAGAGGATTTCTAATTCATGCAACTCCCCTTATTATAATTATGTTGTGCTTGTGTATTCATCTTCTAGTTGGTCTTTCTTGATTTCAATTACTTGTTTGGCCTCCTCCACAAGTGGGAAGGTTTGAGATTATTCATCTTCTACAGTGTTTTCCTAGCTTATTTTACATTTGGGGATTTTAATGGGTTCTAATATAGGGAGGGATATCTCTACATTTGCTTGAGGTGAGATGTTTGGAAAGGAGAACTATGGGGAAGGTTTTTCTTTATGCTTAGATCTCAAGGCTCCAAAAGGAGGGACTATATACTTTGAGATCTCAATGTTGTAGATGATCGGATTTCCCCTCAAAGGTGAAGGTGATTATCATTCCTTCTTTGCCATCTCATTGATGTCTAGTGGGTCTACCAAGGGATACATGACTTCCAATTGAGGCTCGATGTCTATTCTTTGCTTATCAGATGGCACTACTATGATGCCCCAACCCACCAAGTGGGTTTATTCCTTTATTTCCAATTGCTTGTACCAACCTAAGGAAAGTGGGTAATAAAGAACGATATGCATTGAAATGCTACATGTTAATAATCTAGAGGTCACTTCCATTTGTAGTCCTTGGATACCATACTTATTTCTACTAAGAAGTCCATTTCCACCCAATGTGGGCATAAGTGTTAATATGCCTCTTTATTGTTTCTTTACTACTAAAATGGAAATTGACATTGGTGTTTCCAAAGTCTTTTAGTAATTCAAAACTCTAAAATTGAAGAGGGAGATTGGGGATCCTTATTCATACTATAATTGTAGAAAGAGAGTTTGAAGAAGGGTCCAAAGTGTTAGAATATAAGGTTTGCATGTGTATTAAAGTCACCTTAGTGACTTAAGCTACAAAAATTAGGGTTTCAATTATTATTTGCTTTTAGAGTTTTGGACGGCCTCTCGAACTCGTTATCAGAGAGGTGAATCTCATTATAATAATTGCACCAATTATTTATAATATCATTGAATGTTATTGCATAAATATCTCATGTGATTATGATGTAACCCTATCTAGGGTTTCTAAATCTTATAGCATGGTATCTGAGTGGGAGCAAGCATAGGACTAGTCATGCAGATTAGAGATCTATTGAAAAGTTAAGTATGCTCTTCGCTTGCATCAAATGATCTAGAGAATAAGAAAGGCTTGATAGAAAGACTAGATTCTCACAGAAAGTCATCAAGGAGTCAAATCATGACCAAGTTATAAAGGTGTTCATGAATTGAAGGAGATTAAGGTCGAGTCTCTTTAGTGCCTCCGTGCAGGATCAATCATATTCTTTTATTTGAAACATGAAGGCCACAATTTTTAAAAATATAGAGTTATTATGATGCCAATTTGTTTGAGCCATCACATCTTTTTCCATTCGAACTCCCATACTTGTTAGTTGCCAAAGTAACCACTATATGGCTTGAGTTATTTCCATGACTTGTTGAGCCACCATAGTGTTTTATAGTCGTCATATCAAATATGAAAGCCATGAATTGAAGGAGCCAATCCCCAAATCAAAGGATTTTCCATCCAACATTGAAGGAGTTGAATCATTGAGTTTCCTTTCATGTTTACATAGGCATGAAGGGAAGGAGTCATCCTATTAAGAAAGTAACTTTCAATGCCAAGGTATCAATGAAAACAAGTTGCCAGATCAAATCAAATGCCAAGGGAGGTTTATCTCTTTGATTCGTCATCACTTTTAATTGTCTTAGAATTCCTTCTTATAGCATTGATACATGCAGCAATTCAAGCATATTTTCCCAGTTTCAATGATAGGAAATATAAACATTGGGGTTTATAATAGTTAATTATGTTCAAAATGTTTACAGTTAAGTAGAAATTATGTTACAGATTTGAGTTTTCATATCAAGCAAAAGAGCAGTTTGTCTTTTTTATTTATTTGATTAGGATGTTAACCATGAAATTGTCATTAGAGAAATACTCATGGGTTTGATTTCCTCACTTAGAAAGTAAAAATTTAGATATAGCTAATGAACAAAATCATGCAGGGAATAGTAAAAGGGATAGATCAATGATCGACATATCCAACTAGAGAACTAGAATGGAAAAGTAGAGACAATAAATCCAAAGCCACTATTATCCTTTCCCTCTTAGATTCAAAGCTACATAATGTAGATCTAGAAAAATCATCCAAGAAAATTTGGGATAGTTTGAATTTGTTGTTTGAAGCAAAAGTAGTAAATGCAAAGTTCTCTCTAAACTACAATTATTCAGTTTCAAGATGGTTAATAGAGTTACTATGTCTAGCCACATAATCAATCTAAGATCTATCCTTAAACATCTATCAGAAATCAAGGCTATGGTAGATAAAGCGGAGGCCAAAACCATTATGTTACACTGTCTTCCTACTAAATACATCAATGTTATTTTTACTCTCTATCAGATACCTTCTCAAACTTTAGAAGATATGATTGTTTCTGTCTTCGTCGAAGAAAAGAGAACTATTGTAGTTGATACAAAAGGTGATCCTCAATTAGAGATTGCATTTTACTCAAGATACAATTGTAGCATATCAACCAAAGACAAAGGGGAGATGGAATGTCATTATTGCAAGAAAATGGGTCACATAGCCTGGAACTGTAGATTTAGAGCTAATGATGTTCTCAATGTAAATCTCAAATACAAATTGTATGTAGCAAATGTAGCCATTTTTGAAGATCCATTGGATACTAACAGTGGTGATGACCTCACTGAAGAAAGGGCATTTTACACAATTTAACAAGCTCTCACTTTAAAGACAGGGAGGGAGCTATGTAGATATTCATGGATGGCTGCCCAAATATTTTAGGAGTTTTCTGATCTTGGGAATTATACCTACAAAAGGGCTCCATGAGATAGCTAGATGAAGAACCATGGATGTCATTCAATATTGATGGTTGTCCACTAACTCAAGAGATTCAATATTCAGGAGTTAGGGGGGTGGAATCCATGAACTCTGGAATTCAACTCCAGAGCTACACCTATATGAGTGTTAGGAGGTAGCTTGATGGAGCCCTACCTAGTCCATGAACTATTTTCCAAAGAAGAAGCTTCGAAAGAATTTTTGGTTCTGATTACTTATGATATTTTATTTTAAGTTAATATGTGTTTGATTTCAATAAGTTTTGTTTCCAATATTGTAAGACTTAAGTGGAGGTGTTAGAACATAAGGCATACATGTGTAATAAATTCACCTAAGTGACTTAGGCTATAAAAGTTAGGGTTTATGTTATTATCAGCTATTAGGGTTTCGACAAATAAGACCTCTCAAACTCTTTATAAGAGAGATGAATCTCATTGTAATAATTGCACTCATTATTCATAATAGCAATGAGTGTTATTGTGTAAATCTCTCTCATGTGCTTGTGATGTAACCTTATCTAGGGCTTCTAGATATTGTAACAAAAATTTGGGAACCACAATTTCTTGCATAACTCGGCGCTACCTCGTAATCATGTGTATGTATTGAGGATGAGATATTGATCTGTCAAGGGGTAAAATTCCACAACAAAGAACCCTTTGGCCCGGGGATATATAAATGTGGCTTCTTGGATTTCTAATTCTAAGTTGCAGAGATCCATTTATGCAAGATATCCATCTTTGGCCATAGTTTATTGAATCTGCAAATTAAACAGAGATGAAGAAAAAAATTAGCCTAAATATTGGCATCCTTATCAATTGATGTGAATAATGTAGGGGCCTCCTAGGTCATGAGAACTAGCTGGGGAGAGGGAGGGATGACTGGTTGGATAACAAACTTGTAGACAATGCCTCTTTGAAGGACTTGTTCGTCATGTTTAGGTCTTGTATTGATCTTGGTGAAGGAAAAAACAAGGATCGTGATCTTGGAGTTGAAGGATCCTAAGGGTGTTACGATGAGGGGGGAAAAGGTTTCCAAAGTAGACAACGATACAACTTATGAACAAGGTATAAAGAGACTAGGATCTAAGGCGATGGGGACAAGTTGCTTCAATGATATTAGGGTAGTCTACAACTACAAGGGCAAGGCAACTCTAGAGGTATGGGTGGAGATGAAAGGGGTGGAAGCAGAGCCAACGAAGAGACTACAACTAAGGAAATCATGGAAATGGAAGCTAGAGAGCAACTAGGGTAGAAACCATAGCTACAAGGACTCAAGCAACCTCGTTGAGAGGAGCTTGTGGAGAGCCATCTTTCAATCACCATCTTCATTATTTTGGATGTGGGTTTGAAAGACAAAAAAAAAATCACCTTAACTTGATGCTCAAATTATTGTTAAGGTAATTAAACATTTAATTCTTATCTCTCTAATTAATTTTTAAGCCTTTTTTTAAGGTGGAAAAACCTATCATAACTCAGTGGTCAACTAGCAATGAGGACAACCATCATTGGTTGTTATATTCGAATGCAGGTTGACTCATCACTCTAATTCAAGGAAAACTATGTCACCTGAAATGACCTATTGATGGTCCCTAAAGGGGCAGACTTTCACTCTTGTCAGATGCCTCTAAGTCTTGTGCTATTAACTTGTTTCCTTACATCCAAAAAAGATGATCTCTTAGCTAATGAGAAGTAATTTTAGGTCTTACTCCAGGACCAAAAAGCAGTTTTAGCTAAGATAGTATTTGCAAGAAAGTCAATGTCTCTTGTGGTCATCAGTGAAACTATCTTTGGAAAATTCATATACTCTATATTAACATCTAACTTTTATCCTATACATGAAACTAAATACTACTATGATTAAAAAATAAACTGATTAATTTTTTTTATTTTATGTCATATAAATACCTTATAATATTATAATAAAATAATATCCAAATTACTTTAAAATCACATTACTTAGTATAATAAATTATTATAATAACTCAGCTATTATAATATCCTAATTACTACTTCAAGTCACATTACTTATTAATATGAATTAGTATAATAGTTTGGACATTATTTACTTATCCTTCTAAGTATATGCAGAAGCTAGTAAAGGCACATTGATCGATCTATGGTAAAATAATTTTATGATTGAATGCACAATAATCTAAACAATGACTAAAAGTTTAGTGATATGATAATTTTATTATTAAATGCTGAATAATCTAAACCGTAATTATAGTTTTAATGATATGAAAAAGGAAATGAAATAGTTTATTATTGATTCAAAGTGTAATATTATGTTGGGGAATCCATCCAATTTGGAGCACATGGTATAATTAAATGGGGGACTTGAGTTAGAATGTAGTATGACCTCCTAGGATCCCTTTTAATGAAGTTTCCTAGGATGCTATGACACCGAGTTGTGAAGTTTAAGGATCTGTACTCTATTCCACCCTTTACGGAGGGAAGGGGTGACAAGGAAGTCATCGAAAGGGAAGGGGCCCATTTAGAAGTCATTGCGTATGTAAGCCACGAGAGAAAGGGATGGGGTGACAAGGAAGTCATCGAGAGTCCTGACATGTTAGGTAAGAGAGCAGAGCGAGACAGAGGTATATATCGTAGTGTAATGAACTACGGATATCATGGCTTCTTACTTATTGTTGTGAATATAGTAGTTAAGTTATAGTTTTCTTGGTGTTTAGGTGAAATGAAAACACAACTAAATCAACTTTGGTATGCAGCTTATTGGTATTGTGTTTGTTCATATAACTTAGGGATCCATGCACTCCATCTATGAAAAGCATTTTATGTGAATTTCAATTTGCATGTGTCTCTTCCAGGTGAGATTGTTATTTGTAATTCAAAGATAGAGGACATTTGGTTTTCTATTATTAATAATTAAAATGACTGCATTATATTTAAACATATCTAAATATGCAATGTGTTATCCTTGCGGCTTGTCTTGTAACACAAAGTAGTTGATTGTAGTTAACAACTAGGTAAGTACGACAATAAAGACTACATCCACATCATAATGTGGAGTGAAAGAATGACATGAGGGTAGGGAACATTGGTGGAAGAAACAGGCAAAGCACCACCTCTTGGCACTTCGGAACACGGGTCTTCTTCATGATATTGGAACCACATCGTTGATTCTTGCATCTCCCCTTCTTCTAATTATGTTGTGCTTGTTTCCTTGTTTTCCAGTTGATCTTGCTTGATTCAATTACGTGTTTGGCCTCCTCCACGGGCGGGGAGGTTTGAGCTTATTCTTGTTCTACAACAATTTCCCAACTTGCCTTACATTTGGGGCTTCTAGTGGGTGCTCAGATGGGGAGGGATTGATCTACCTTTGCTTGAGGCGAGGAGTTTGGAAAGGAGGACTATGGGGAAGGTGTTGCTTTCTACGTAGATCATGGGGCTCCAATAGGAGGGACTAGATACTTTGAGATCTCAATGTTGTGGATGATCAAATTTCCCCTTGAAAGTGAAGGTAACTATTGTTCCTTCTCTGCTATCTCACTAGAGACTAGTGGGTCTATCAAGGGCTGCATGACTTTCAATGGAGGTTGGATGGGTTTTCTTTGCTAACCAAATGGAACTGCTCGAATGCCCCAACCCACCAAGTGGGTGTATTCCTCTATTTCCAATTGCTTGTACCGACCTTAAGGAAGTGGGTAACAAAGAAGGATCTGCTTTGGAATGCTACATGTTCGTAATCTAGAGGTCACTTCCATGTGTATTCATTGGCTACCATATTTTTCTTTACCGAGAAGTATTTGTAAAAGATCATTTCCACGTAATGTTGTCGTACGTGTTAATATACCTCTTTATTGTTTCTTGACTCTTGAAACGGAGCTTGTCATTGGTGTTTCCAAACTCTTTTAGTAATTCAAAACCCCCAAAATTGAAGAGGGAGATTGGGGATCCTTACCCATACTAGAATTGTGGAAATGGAATCCAACGAGGGGTTAAAAGTGTTAGAATATAAGGACTACATGTGCAATGAAGTCATCTTAGTGACTTAGGCTATAAAAGTTAGAGATTTTGCTATTATTAGCTTTTAGGGTTTTGAACAAATAAGGGCCTCTCGAGCTCTTTATAAGAGAGGTGAATCTCATTGTAATAATTGCACCTATTATTCATAATATCCATGAGTATTATTGTATAAATATCTCTCAAGTGCTATGTGATGTAACCCTATCTAGGTTTCTAGATCTTGTATCATGATATCAAAGTGGGAGCAAGCCTAGGACTAGTCATGCAAATTAGAGATCTATTTTTTTCTTGAAAAGTTAAGTATGCTCTTCTCTTGCATCGAATGAAGATCTAGAGAATCTAAAAGGCTTGATAGAAAGACTAGATTCTCACAAAACGTCATCAAGGAGTCAAATCATGACAAGTTATGAAGGTGTTCATGATTTGAAGGAGATCAAGGTTGAGTCTCTTTGGTGCCTCCATGGAAGATCAATCATATCCTTTTATTTGCAACACGAGGGCCATAATTTTCAATAATAAGAAGTTGTTGTGATGTTAATCCATTTGAGCCGTCATATGTAAGCCATCACAGTATTTTCCTTTCAATCCCCCATACCTATCAGTTGTTAAAGGAGTCATTGTGTGGCTTGAGTCATTGCCATGACTTGTTGAGATACCACAATCTTTTATAGTCGTAATATCAAATATGAAAAATGTAAATCGAAGGAGCCAACCCCAAATCAAAGGATTCGCCATGCACTATAGAAGGATCCTAAGGTTGTTATGCTTGGGGAGGAAGAGGTCACTAGAGTATAGAGAAATACAACTTCTAAACAGGGTAGAAAGAGAGTTGGAGCTAAGGCGGAAAGAATGATTTGCTTCAATGATATCAAGACGATCTACAACTACCATGGCAAGGAAACTTCAGTGGCATGGGTGTTGATGAAAGTGGGAGAAGGGGAGGCAACGAAGAGACTATAGTTAAGGAAATCATGGCAATGGAGGTTGGACATAAACTAGGGTAGAAACCCTAGCTAGAGGGACTTGAGCAACCTCGCCAAGAGGAGCTCGTGTAGACCCATTTTTCAATCACCATCTTCATTATTTTAGATGTGGGTGCAAAAGACAAGAAACTTTATTGTGCACCTTAACTTGATGCTCAAATTATTGTTAAGGTAATTAAACCTTTAATTCTTATCTCTTTAATTAATTTTTAAGTCTTTTTCCAAGGCGAAAAAACCTATCACAACTCAATTGTCAGTTGGTAGTGAGGACAACCATCACTAGCTGATATCCATGAATGTAGGTTGATTCATCACCATTATTCAAGGAAAACCACACCCCCTCAAAAGATCCACTTGTGGTCCCTAAGGTGGCAAACTTGTATTCATGTCAAATGCCTCTAGGTCTTGGGCTATTAACTTGTTTCCTTATGTCCAAGGAAGATGAGCTCTTAGCTAATTAGAAGTAGTTTTAGGTCTTACTCCAATATCAAAATGTAGTTTTAGCCAAGATAGTATCCACAAGAAAATCAATCTCCCTTATAGTCAACATTGAGACTACCTCTAATAGTCATATATTTTCTAATAACATTTAACCTTAATCCCATACATAAGAACATATAATTCCTTAACTGCAATTTAACCTAATTAATTTTTTAAACCTTATATCATATAAATACTCTATAATATTATAATAAAATAATATCTCAATTACTTGAAATCACTTTACTTAGTATAATCAATTATTATAATAATTCGGCTATTATATATCCTATATCCTAATTACTTGAAATCACATTACTTATTAATATGAATTATTATAAAAGTTTGGACATTAAAATTACTTATCATATGCAAAAGTTAGTGCAAATTCATCGATCTATGCTAAACAAACTTTATTATTGAATGCACAATAATCTAAATTTCTAAATAGTGATTATAAGTTTAATGGTATAAAAATGTTATTATTAAATGCTCAATAATCTAAACCGTGATTATAGTTTTAATGGTATGAAAAAGGAAATGAAATAGTTTATTATTGATTCAAAGTATAATATTACTATGATGAGGTTGGGGAATCCATCCAATTTAGAGTACATGGTATAACTAAATGGGGACTCGAGTTAAGATGTAGTATAACCTCTTTGGATATTTTAAGGAAGTTTCTATGAAAGCTCATTAAGTATCACATCACATATCATCTAGATGTGCAATGTAAGGGTGTGTAGTCTATTCCACTTTGTACGGAGGGATCTATGAAATCAATTCCCCATTTAAATGCCATTGCGTATGTAAGCCATGAGGGAAAGGGATGTGGTGACAAACTAGTTATTTCTAGCCAACGACTAGGTAAGTATGACAATAAAGGCTAGATCCACAACACAATGTGGACTGCAAGAACAAGAACGAGTTGAGGGTAGGGAACATTGATGGAAGAAATAGGTTGGAATAACAAGTTTTGACTCTTTGGAACACAAGTTACCACATGAAAATTTTAGGAGGGACCTAACCTAACTTAACCTAACATGTGAATGGAATGAAATTTGATACTTGATGAGGCACTGCTCATAGTTAGCATGTGCAAGTGGTTGTTACTCATCAATGTTAGTGAGTTTATGCTTTCTATCAATCATATTTTGATATATGAGGTTTTGTGAGGTATATAAGGGGGCTAGGAGTGGACATCAGGGTATGCATGATTGATTAAGATTTTCCTTAGGGATATTTATTTCTTCTCCCTAGCAATGCTAAAATAAAAAAGGCTTGAGTGTCCCTTTAGATATATAGCCCCTTCTCGATATCTTATCATTCACCACAACACTGCTCTTCATAGCATATTACATTACAATGTATCAATCACTTATCACCCTGGTTTGGAAGGAATTAAGATACTTTTCACAACCAAAGCCACTTTTATAATGTCAAGAATACAAAGAGAGATAACTATTTCCAAACACAATATAATACATGCTAAAGTGAAGAGCTTAAAATACATACCCTATGAACTCATTCACCCATGCATTGAAACACAACACTTATTGAGAGATTTGCAAGTCACCGTGAGTGAATCAGGTTGTCACATATCTCCATTATTGAGATTTTATGCCAACCAAACCACCATGCAAATGCTACTAGCTAACAAATGTGTTTTTGTTGCTTAGACGTTCCTAGTCTTAGTTGTCGAGTGGGTTGGAGTTTAAGGTGTCATATTGATTAAAGTTGTCATCAAAATATTAAGTCATCGCTTCCACAATGCATTACAAGACAACTATGTATGCATGATTAACACACTTGCAAAACCTTTAATGGCTCATCATCCAAGTATTTCTCAAGATAATTGTCAAATTTATTCTTTTGTTGTCTCAAACCTAGTATCTCTTGTAGCTCTCTGTCATTTATCCAAAATGCCAGTACGTAAGCCTCTAAATTTA
>JZKD02S2336443.1:0-23111 GCA_000966675.3 Picea glauca
TGGTTACTAGCTTGCTCATCTCAGAGAGGGATCTCTCCTGTCACCTTCTCTTTAACAGATGAGTTTTCTTTAATAAATCAATGGCAAGGTTTTTTTTGTTTTCAAGGGTTTTTATAATTTTGCTGGCAAGGAAGAGGAGGAACACTTAGGGCTATGGAGTCAAACTTCTAAAAACGAATGGAAGCACTAACTGTTATGAAGAATTCTCCATAGGATAAAGGATAAATGAGGCGATAAATCGAAGTTATATATTGTAAATTTGTAGAGTGTAAGAAGAAGGGAAAAACATATGACTGTATCAGAGCATTAAATAAATGAATTATGGAATTAGTTAGGAAGAACTTAACACAGTTTAAATTGCTTAAGCCAAGAGCATCACAAGATTAATTCTGGGCCTTTAACTATCCAATTTAAGCAGAAGATAGTGAAAATGGAATTTAAGCATACATGAGATACATACAAAGGGAGGAGACAAAACTCATATCACCACCATTAGAATATTTTCATGGAAACTTCAATACTTTTGCATGTGTATTCTATTCAGCTTCAGAAAATTACATTCAAGTTCCAAATAGCTAAAATTGTGCCCTTTCACTTCTACCAACCCCTAATACATTTGGAACTCCTAATATTTAGACAAGCTGAGTTCCTTCAGTTTGAAATCGATTACAATGATTAAAATGAAACGTTTCAGTTTCTGAAACTTATTATAATAATCACAAGGGACAGTTTCGGTTTTGAAACCGATTACAATAATTAGCAAAAAAATGTTTCATGATCCAGATTCTGGCTCCTCTGGCATTTCAGTTTCTTTCTTCGCCACTTGTTCTCCTCTGGTATTCCACGTGATCTATCATAGTCAATGACATTTGGACATCATCTAGTGGACCCTAGAAAACTTCACTTTGTCTTACCCAACCGTACTATCTCCTTTCATTGTAAGTCAGAAATAATATCATAATCTATCATTTCTTTGATCAGTATCTCTAGGTAAATGCAGGAAGCATATGTCATGATTGTTAGTCCAAGTTTGACTCCTTTGAAATAATTCAGAATCTCAAAGTCTATAATGAGATGCTCAACCAATATAGCTCCTTTCAGATTTTCCTCTAGGGTTTCAAACTTGGAATGATCCATTCTGCACTAAGTCAAGCGAGCATTGTATTCTTCCTGATCATATAATTTTCCTTTTCCATCCAAAAATGGTGGAAGGCCTTTGATAAACAATTCTTCAAACAAATCCTTAAACTCTTGCACACTTTGCTCCATCTGTGTTTCCTTTGTTTGGACTAATTTCAATAGGTTATGTTTAGCAATAACCCTCTTGGTCTAGATAATCAATGTAGTTTTGTCTTTAACTCCAATAGTCTGAAGGTCTACATTAGGAATGGAGTTGAGTAGATTTATGGCTTTTTGGGCCCATTCTGATGGCTTCTTTGCTAAAGTTTCATTTACAACAGTGCACCTACTTCTGGCTGTGATGTCTATGATCTCTTTATCATTGATGAAATTCAAATACACTCTGAGCTTGGAAGCTTCAACAACTATAGAGTCCTAGATGATATGTGTGTCCCCCTGCAACAAGCCTTTTCCTCTTAATCTCATCTTCAATTTATCTATCATTTCCTGCAAGACTTCATTCCCCTTTTGAAATTGAGCCATTCTTTCATCCTTTGCTTGCACTTCCTGCTTCAATTTATCTATGCTCCCTTTTAGCCCTTTGATTGATGCTTCTTTCAGGCTAAATTGGGACATAGCCTGGACAAGTGGTTTAGTGTTTGGCCCATATTCTGCAGCAGTAGGTATAACTACAACCATGTTTAGAAATTATATCTTCTCTTGTGACCACTTCACATTTTCTTGTTCTAGTTGCAATGCCCTAGACTTGTAGTCCAAGGCCTCTTGACAAAGTGTTTCATTTTCCTGTTCTAGAGAAACCAATTTTTTTGTTTGTGGAAGATCTATGGCAGACATGTCCAATTTATTCTTCAAACTTTGAATTAATTTATCTTTCTCATCCAATGAGGATTTCACCCCTTGGGGACCTTCAGATTCCAGCCTCTTGACCCAAGTCTCCCAAGATCTACTAGATTTTTTTTCTTGCCTCATTTGTCCTTCCAATTTCATTGCATAATATGACAGCTTTGAATTCTTCAAGCTTAAACTCAGGTAACCAGAATACAACATATCACTGGTATTCTTATGGAATTTAAGCTTGTCTAGAGCATTGATGTTGTCATGCCTTATATTTATCTCAGTTACTTTGTCTTCACTTGCAATTGCAATGTTAAAGGTCCTCTTTTCAACATCCCTTACTATGAACAAAGAATATTTGTGCAAAGAAATCTTTTCCACTTCAGGGACTAAATCTCTCATCTCACCCAAAGCTATGTTTCCCTTCTCAGCATAATGTTTTTCCAAATATTATTTAGATTGATAAGATGCCCCATATGTTTTATCAAAGATGTTTTTCTTGTTGCTAAATGTTCTTGAGATGCCTTCACTTTGGAGTTTGCTTTCCTTTTCAACCTCTACAATGCTAGTGTCACTTTCCACCATATCTAGATTTACTTATTCTCTGGGATTTTCCTCCTCTAAATTCACTATTTGTGGAGACTGTGAAATATTCATCTTCTTAGGAGAAATCTGTTAATCACTGGTGCCCATGGCATCTGAATTGATTCTCTTGCTATAAATACTCATCTTAGGAATGTTGACTATCGGTTTCAGAGAAACTTGTTGTGTTTGAATTTGTTGCAGGGTTTCCTCCAATTGTTGTGTTTGATTTGGTTGCAAATTTTTTTCCATGTCAACACGGAATTCTAGATTTGTCAGTTTATCAAAACCCTCAACCTGTTCATTCTCATAAGGGGCATGTTTTTTCATCAATATCCTCTTGGATATGATCTAGTGTGGATCATAAATTCTTCCCTGTAGCTGTGCAAAACCAAACTCTTTGAGCTTTGCTTGAATCTGAGTTAAGCATGATCTATTTTTGACAATGAAAGGGTCAATGATAAAAGGGAACTTGAGGTTGGAGGCTTTGCACAACTTTAGGAAATTATTTGTCTCAGATGTAATTCTTTGCCTGATGAATTCAAGAGCAAAGATTATGGGGGTCAGAAAAAATGATGCAGGAGCATCGCTCCACCTCAGCACACACCAGTTGATTAGCATGATTGGTGTGCATTCAAGGAAGGGAGAGGTACCTCCCTCTCATTATGCCTTCGAAGTCTAAATTGTTATTAAGACAATTAATGTTGTCAGGCTGGTAGATCCAAGTTGTTCCTTCACACAAGCTGAAGATGAGGTCGCCATTAAGTGGTTGACGGTAGGAGGGATCTGTATCTGATTCAGATCAGATTTCCATCATTGTAATCTGCCTCATTAGTCAGGTGTTTTAAATGGTGATTAGACACCACTATCGTATCTTGCGGGGAAGATCGTTGAGCCCCTCTTGTATAAATCCTTGTATCTTGGGGGGAAGATCGTTGAGCCCCTCTTGTATAAATCCTTGTATTGTATGCCTAAAATAGGCTGCTGGAGTTGATGAAAGGTCATTGTAGTAAAAGAGTTAGTAGAGATATATATATCGAAAGGAGGAGAGTTGAGAGCCAAGACTCAGTCATAGTATAGAGTCACATATTGTAATGGACATTCCATCATTAATAGAAAGTAACAGATTTTCTTGTTTTTCAATTTATGTATAATGTATGTTTAGTTTTGAATGTCATTTGTATGTGCTTGTGTTGTATATGTATGTTAGAAATCATCTGCAGGGATAGAATTATCATCTTCTATTTGTGAGTGTGTTGAATTAGTTCTAGTTCTCTAGGCTAAGTGTAAGGCGTGCACAACAGAGAGTTGAAACTCCGTGAGCCGATGCAAGGAGTGCATGTATGAACTCCTTCGATTCAGAAGAGAAGCTACCAAGAGGGAACGCCAGAATAATTCAGAGACTCAGAGGGGAATTTCAAGGTTGTTGAATACCTTAAAAATAAAGGCTGTGTGGGAGAAAGCACAGGGCAAAGTTACTGAACACTCTGTAAGATTTTTCCAAGAGGGCATTGAGCTAGTGTGAGTGTGCACAGGAGCAACACATTCAGGAGTGTTGGAGATGTTGAGACAACCCCAGGGTTCTTGACCACTATGAGGAAGGAAGGCTTTGCGAGAGTGCATCGACCAAGGAAAGGAGATGCCTTAATACTTCTGGAAGGGCTCAGGGAGAAGCCATTAGAAGGCTTAAACATGCGCAAGGAGTGCGCCAAGGATATAGTAAGCTCACCTTACAACCGTAGGAGAAAGGGGGTTAAGTTTTTGGGAAGAAAATAGAAAGTTCGTGGAAAGATGCAAGAGAACTGAGAACCTCGAAGGTTTCAAGCTGAGAAAAATATCGGAATAACTAGCACAAAACTCTGCAAGGAGTGTAGAAGAAGGCCAAGAAAAGTCTAAGTCTCGGGCATAAAAAAGTGCTAAGTGTCATCAAGGAGGAAGGACTCACCGAAGTCCTGAAGGAAGGAAGAATCGTCCATCGTCGGGAGGAGATAGGTGGCAAGATATCAGGAGATCTAGGAGTTGGAGCTCTGGGAGGTTTGCCAAGAGAAAATAGAAACCTTCACAAGGTCATGAAGAGCGGATTGAATCCAGACCGTTGGATCTATAAGGGACACGTGGAAGTGATATGTATATTTCGGAGGAGTAGTATTACTAGAGATATTTGAGGGGGATAGAGAGAGACTCCCAAATGCCAGAGTCTGAATAGATCGAAGTCGTCGATCTGAAGGAGGGACGTGGATCGTTGATCCTCGCACCATTTGAGTTCATTGATTCGAAGTTTGGGAACATAGGATTTGGTTGTCGTGGGACAAGTTGAAGCTCGAAGCCTAGAGTGCTTTTGTGGTTTAGCCCCAGGAGATAGCCCGAGGTCATATGATAGAAAGGGCCTGGCACGAAGAATGAGTGTCACCACTAACTTTATTCGAAGGGCCTAGAAGAGAGCCGCGAGGTTAATATGACCCTCACCTTGAAGAAAGAGAGACCTGTGACAAAGTACATTAGGTTCTAGAAAGGAGCCGAAGAGTCAACTAGACTCAGGTGTTCAAACGATCCTTGACCGGGAGGTTGAGAAGACCTGAAGGAGAGAAGGAAGAAGGGGCGGGGTCTGCGCCAAAAATAGGCAATTGATAGGGGGATTCATGACAACCATAAAATCATATTACTGTTGATTGCATGAATAGTACCCAATCCCCCACTATGTTCTTTGGATTTGGCTATATATGGCTCCTCATGTCATCCAAAACTCTAGGTAGGATGGTGTTGAAAATTAAACTGTAAACTCTGGACATGACTTTGTTTATGAATATAAGTAATGTAATCCTTTAACATTCAGTTGATATAAATGTTTCTTCATGAAATTCCCTCTTATTGGTTTCCAGGAAAATCTTTAGCAGATAGGTGTAGTATCTGAAATGCCTTAGAGAGTGAAAATTCACTAGTTGTTTATGGATATTATCAGCTATGAATTGATCAAGATTGATGCGGATTGACAGACCAGACTATGACTTAAAAAAGGTCAAAAGGAATCCGAGCATGACTTTGACTACATGTTTGTCATTGTCTAGACCTAAAACTTGACTCAAAAGGGAAAACACCCATTGAACTTCAATAACCATTATACTCACATTCATTGGCAAAGATAGACCCTATGAAAAATGTTTTGGTTTGACAATTGTTTGTAAAAATAGATCTCGGACCTCCGATGGACATTCTCTGTATACCTTAATTATATTTTCTTCATTAAAAGGTTAAAAAATTACGGATAAAGAGTCTGGTATACCGAGGGAATATCGAATTGACAGACTCTATACCCTACACATGACCTCGAATCCTTGTTTATTCATGACGACTCTTTCTTCATGTGAATAATATTTAGCGCACCAACTTATAAATTTGGGAAAAGGGAAAGCGATTTCGACAGCATAAGGGACTATGGTGGCTTGGAGTGCTTCAAGGAACAATATACACCTTCCTACTTTATCGAACAGGTTGCTTTTGGACACAGAGATGGGTGAAATGGTGATTTTAGTATCAAAAATGTTTGAATCTCGGTCAATTAGGGCTTCTTCATTCACCACAGGATCTTGATCTGTTACTAAAGTTATGGTAGGATCCATGGTTGCAATGAAAAATACCTGGAAAAGAGAAGAAATGGTAGGCAATTGGCATACTGTTGAGTTTCAGTTAAACGAAGGTGGTCGCGCCAAGTTTCAAATGGTCCATTGTTCGAAATAATAATAAACTAAATAAAAAAATGCCCTTTATACTTTTCCAAATTTCAGGGGCGTGAGGAAGTGATTTGGGGAAACCCACTTTTCACCCCAAAATGCACATGGTGGCACCACGTATCCCCAAATGAAAACCACAGTTTGAATTTCGGTTCGCTTTCCAAAATTAATCTCCGCACAGTTTCTCCCCCCGAAATCATCCTCGATTGTCTATCTTGAGAGTTCATGATCCGCGATGTATCGGGCACCATCATCTTAGTGCTCCTGCCGGATTTAGCCTCTTCCTTCCAGATTTAGCCCCTTCCCTGGTTTATCAGGCTTCCAAACCAATTTAGCGTCTCGCTAGATCCTGAAATCTTGATTTCACATAAAATATTTAATGGTGACTAACACCTACATGAGGGGTTAGGTCCCTAACAGAATCATACTCATTGACATACACATATAATTAGAATAATATATATAAGGAATATGAAATCACCAATAATAGGAATTAGACTAAAGAAGAAAATGCAACACACCACTCTTAAGAAGTTAGGCCTCTCATCATCTTGGCAACATGCTACCTCTAAGAGTTTTGCATAGAAAAAATACTTTGAACAAGTCATTGTCATTAGAAATGAATTCTAAATAAAAAATAATGAGAAACTTATGTGTATCAAAATCTTAGCACCATTCCGCCTCAAGAGTTTTGATAGGAAAAAAATATTTCAAACATATAATTAACAACAGAAAAAACCAATGAAAACCTCAATCTCACAGTTCTGTCGAGTTCATTATTATTGTCAAAGTTTTGTCATTTTTATTAGTTTTTTCAAGTTCACTATTATTGTAAAAGGAATTAGTATAAAGAATAAAACGCACCACGCCACTCTCAAGAAGTGTTAGTCCTCTCATCATCTTGGCAACATTCTACCTTTAAGAGTTTTGCATAGAAAAAATAATTTAAACAAGTCAATTATAAATACAAAATAATGAAGAACTTGAGTATATCATCATCTTAGCAACATTTCACCTCAAGGGTTTTGATGGGAAAAAAATATTTCGAACAAATAATTAGCAATAAAAAAACCAATGAAAATCTCAATATTTGTCCAGATCATTATTATTGTATTTTATTAATTAACATAACATTTAGCTTATGTTAACAAAACAACAAATTAGATATGATCATACAACTTAGAGATGATGCAAATGACTCTCATCAATCTAGATATGATCATGCCAGTAAAACTTAGATATGATGCAGAGCATCATTCTAGTACATCTTAGATATGATCATACACCTTAGAGAAGATGCATAGGCATTGATCTACATCATGCGAGTACATCTTAGAGATGATGCACTGACACCATTCTAGAATGGCTTAGAGATGATGTAGACGATACTCCACATGATGCCAGTACATGGTGCATTTTCATCATGCTAGTACGACTTAGATCTGATGCAATGGAGAGGATGGTTCTTGTAGCCATTGAGGACATTCAACATATGTTGGGACAATCATTCTTCTAAGACGTATGTAYAGATTAGAAGAATGGTCCTTGTGACAATCTATTGAGTGTGTTGAGTTCAACACGACTTATTCAACATCATGYCCGATTACTCTCGAATGGAGTATGGCCTCGAGATATGATGCAGTTGATGATATACTTTTGATATCAGGATGCTATCAGATGATACTGATARTGGTGATGTTGCTCGTGACTTGATCTACATGATCCTGGGATAGCCTATGTGGATATGACGATGCTACTTGATAATACCTCCCTAACTAGGAGGGACTATTGATATTATGGTAGTTGTGGGAGGTATCAACCTCCATGTGTAACCTCTCACTAGAKTAGAATATTCTGGAAGCTAGAGAAACCCTAAACATATGTGTAGAAAYCCTAGAAGACWAGTCGACTCAATAAAACATCTAATATTGAAGTATTAGCCTCTAAAAGAAGAAGTCGGCCTGGACARGTGAMAAAGAACACTATAAATAGAGGGCGCTTTAGCTCATTTGGTCACACACTCTCACACTCAAGATTAAGTAGTGTGCACGTCTAGAGGAGGAGTGATCCAGAATTGGATCTAGGGACTAAATTGGGTCCAAGAAGGCCTAAAAATAAAAGTTCTTAGAATGGCTTCAAAACGGACGTGTGCATAGGCCTCGTTGAATTGAACCCAATGCAACTTGAATGGGATCAAATGGATGTAATATGATCCAGATATTGCATTCTGTTCATTTGGCCAAACATGGAAAAACAATGATGACTGTACAGTCTGTACAGCATCACATGGCAACTAACTGTACAAGCTTTACGGTCATACAACTGACATGGAAAGGTACAGTGGTAGGTTCAGTGTGTTGATGGGGCATATGAACTGACACATGGTAGGGTGACTGGGTGTATGGATTGATGACGTGTCAGATAGGTGGACCAATTAGGGAGTGACACATGTCACCATTGTAAGGATAACACGTGGCATGAATGTACAACACGTGGCAGGGTACAGTCGGAGAAGACACATGGAAGATGTGGACAATTGATCGAATCTAGTTTTGACAAGTGGCAGGTTATTTGGATGAATAATGTGGTGCCATGTGGTACCCCTCCATTGTCTCTTTTGTATGAAACATTGTTTGGAACTCAACTGGATTTGAACCTCCGACCTCTGACCGGGAAAATGCCTTGGCAGGGTCGGGCTAGCCAGCCTGCCCTTGCTTTGGGTCTTAACCATATGTGGGTTCATTTATATTTAAAGTTGAGTGTTGGTTAAATTGACAGAGGATCGGGTTGGTGCTAGGCCCCAGCCCTCGTCATTACCATGCGACCTATGATATATGACCACAACCCAATCTAAAATAGTTGGCACGATTATGGATATATGCTAGCCCTCGGATCACGGTTACATCACCGTCCCATATGGCTCGAGGTTGCAGAATAGGGCTACACAGGATAAGGGGGTGCGCGCGGAGGACTAGGGAATGGCTACATGGCCCAAGAAATGGGACCAGGGGCTACCAAATAGGAGGGCGCACGGAGGACTAGGGACTAGACCTCGGCCATGTGGCCACCACATATAGCCAAGAGTCGAGAAGTACGGGGCTAGCGCACTACCAAATAATCCCGAGGCCACATGGAGCGCACCAATATGATAAGGAGATGAGAAAAATGGGGTTGCACCCATATGATATGCAGAAAGTGGGTTTTAAACATTGTAATATAATTTTAATTGGATTTTTTCAACAATTTTAGAGATTTTGGTCATTTTGGGGGGATATTGGGCCCTTTTTGAGGCCAGATCTTGGGGGAAAGTTGGGATATGTTTACCAAATTTAGATATATATAAACCATGGGTTCTTGAAGCCAAGGGAGGAGGTTCATAACAGGTTTATGTTGAATATTTTCCAAGCCCAAGCCATTTTTATGCAGGAAAGTTGTTGAGGAGAGCACCTTTGCAGGCCATTTCTGGGAGCTTCGTTCATCCGATTTTAGTGCCGTCAGTTTTGTTGGGTTCTAGAGATATGGTAGAACAACACAAAATCATTTAGTAACCTTTTTGGCACTATTGTGATGTAATTTTAAAGCTTTGAACTGAAATAAGAAATCATCACCCACTGAGACAAAGGCCCAGAGACATAAGCGAGATTGTTGAACTCCGTTATCATTTTGGTGTTTTATGGTTTGTTGTTCTTCATGCTTATGTTCATATATATATGTTTATATGGATATAATATTTCCTCTTTCACTCTTCCTCTTTCATTAGTTTCCTAAATGGTAATTTGTCTCATGCAAGATAACTCAACCATTGTCGTTAAAAAGATCTTTTTGGATCAAGTGGCATCAAAGTTAGTTGATGTTTGGTTTTTGAGTTTTCATGATCACCAGGGAAAATATACATCGTGATGAAGGTGAGATTGTTGAAGAGAATTCATTGATTGGATTGAGAAAGAGAACTTCTCAAAGAGATAAGATGGCATCGGAAGGGAGACTTTCTCAAGATGAGAAAGAGTTTCAAAAAAAATTCTTTTCCATGTCGGAGATGATGAAGGTTTTGTATGAGGATTACTTAGAACAGAAGAGACCGAATCTAGGTGAATCTTGAAAGGTCAAAAGTGAAGAAAGAGAGGATCCTCCTCAAATTCCTCCTTCACCTCCTTCTTCTCCTTATTCTTCAAGTTCAAGTTCTAAAAGAACCGCAAGAAAAAATGTCCATAAACATAAACATGATATGTTATTAATAAAACTTGATGTGAAATTTGAATTACCCATGTATGATGGCGAAGTCAATGTAGAGAGACTTAACAATTGGGTCAGACAGGTGGAGGTTTATTGTAGTGTGCAAAAAATCAAATATGAGTCCACTCAAATCAAATTGGCATCGCTTAGACTTCCAGGCACAACACTCATCTGGTGGAAAAGGAAGTTGCAAAATGGCACGCAACAAGTGGGTATTGTATTTCCATCATGGAAAGTTTTTATTTCTGCACTTAGAAAGCAATTCTATCCTTTGGGTTATAAAGAGAAATAATTAATTGAATGGAAATGTCTTAAAATAAGAAAAGGACAAACAGTGCAAGAGTACATAGATGGCTTTCGTAAAATGGCATTGATGTTAGATATTCCTTTACATGCCCAAGAAAATCTTATGAAGTATATAGGAGGTTTCCCTACACATATTCATAACATTGTATTCATGTTTGGACCTACTAATCTTGATGAGGTTTATGTTCAAGCGACATACATTGAAGCAGGGAAAACATGGGTCAGTGTATTAGGGGAATCATCTTCAAGAAAAGAGGGAAAAAGGAAGTGGAATGGCAAGAAGGAAAATTCAGTGGTAAGAAAGGAAGAGAAGCCCCCTTTCAAGAATTGCAAGAAAGAAGGGCATGATGAGGACCATTGTTGGAAATTACATCCCGATAAGAGATTGAAGTGGTCCAAGGAAAGAAAAGGGAGGCAAATAGTTGTAGCAGCAACACGACCAACAAACTTCCTATCGAATTTAAGTGATGAATCTAAAGTCTCATTGGTTGGTTTGATAGGTAAAATTGGTGGTGCATTGGATTCTAGAAGTAAATTGTTTCATATAAGGGTCATAATGCAACATACTAAGGTTGACACATTGATAGATAGTGGATCTCAATCTAACTTAATTTCAGAGGAATTGGTTAATCAATTGGGATTAAACACACAAATGCATCATAATCCTTACACACATAAATGGATAATCAACAATCATCAATTGCACATTACAAAGCAGTGCACGTTAAAATTTGCAATTTCATCTAAGTTTTGGATGAGGTAACATGTGATGTGGTGCCACTCAATGATTGTGGAATGGTCTTAGGAAGTCCTTACTTATATGATCGTAAAGAAATCTTCTATAGGGAAAAGAATCAATATCACTTAATCAAAGCAGGTCAAGAATATGTGGTACATGCTCATCATTTAAATGCAAATAAATCTCTTCAAACTATAGAACAATTAATAAAGGCAGCTCAATAAAGAAGCATACCTATAATTGTTTCAAGTCAAGTAATTGATCTTAAGAAAGAACGGGAGATGATTGTAGAATGGAAGACCAATCACACTTTTCTTCAATATAAGCTAATGTCGTGCAAGTATTACAAAAATATTATCTCATTTGTAGTTATATTTTTTATGCTTTCATTAGTAATGTTGTCAACATGGATGATAGTGGCTTCAGTAAGATGTGACAGGGTACAAATAGCTAACAATATGATGTCAGTTATCATGATTGGTTTACAGTTGATCTTGACGAGACAGGTGCACATGACAGAGTTTAAAGACAAAGAACAAGTCGGGTGGCCTATCCCAAACTTGATGACTAGTCAGTAAACTTTTGGGGACCAAAAAGTATTTAGTGGGGAGGTGTGATCCATAATTGGATCTAGGGACCAAATTGGGTCTAAGAAGGCCTAAAAGTAAAACTTCTCATAATGGATTCAAAACATACATGTGTGTAGGCCTCTTCGATACAAACCCAACGCAACTTGAACGAGCTCAAATGGATGTCGTATGCTCCAAATATCACAGTCTGTTCATTTGGCCAAACAGGCAAAACAATGATGATTGTACAATCCATACAGTGCCACATGGAAGCTGAATGTACAGGACATACGATTGTATAGTTGACATGGCAAGGTACAGTGGCAGGTTCAATGTGTTGATGGGGCATATGAACTAACACGTGGCACAGTGACTGGGCATACAGACTAATGATGTGTCGAATAGGTGGACCAATCAAAGAGTGACACATGTCACCACTGTAAGGGTGACATGTGGCACAGTCATACAACATGTGGCATGATCGTATGACATGTGTCATGTTTGTATGACACATGGCACAGTCGTACAACACGTGGCACAGTCGTACGACACGTGGCATGGTCATATGACATGTGGCACACGTGGTAAGGTATAGTTGGAGAAGACACATGGAATATGTGGACAACTGGTCGAATCCAGTTTTGACAAGTGGTAGGTTATTTGGATGAATAATATGGTGCCACATGGTCCAGTTCTGGGATGCCACGTGGCACCCCTCCATTAGCTTGTTGGTATGAAAAATTCTTTGGAACTCAATCGGATTTGAACCTCTAACCTCCGATCGGGAAAACACCTTGGCAAGGTAGGGCTAGCTATCCCGCCTTCGCTTTGGGTCTTAACCATATGTGGGCTCATTTATATTTGAAGTTGAGTGTTGGTTAAATTGGCGAAGGATCGGGCTGGGGCTAGGCCCCATCCCCCGACGTTACCATACGACCGATGATATATGACCACGGCCTAGTCTAAAACAATTGGCTTGGTTATGGATATGCGCTAACCCTCAAATCTCAATCACATCATCGTCCCATATGGCTTGGGGCTGCAGAACAGGGCTACATTGGATAAGGGGGCCCGCACGGAGGACTAGGGCATGGACACATGGCCCAAGCCACGGGACCAGGGGCTACTAGACAGGAGGGCACCCAGAGGAATATGGACTAGACCACGGCCATATGGCCACCACATATAACTAGGAGCCAAGAAGTAAGGAGAAAACACACTACCTGTAATGACCCCAGCGTTACGAATACAAGTGACACTAGCAAGTGAATTTTTTTTTGTTGTTTGAGCCAAGAAGGAAACAACGACAACAGTTGAACAACACAACTTGATGATGAACACAATGCACGTAGATCAAGAAACAAACAACAACAACTCAGCACACTAGCACATCATGAAAATGGACGAAACATGTGATAATCAATAGACAAAAGAACGAATACCCACCCGACACAAAAAAGAAAATGCCTACCAGCTAAGGGACAACATCAACAACCTGACATAAAGGCTTCGATGACTAGGAAATAGAAATCTCTATGTCTCGCAAACCCCAACACCTTAAGGAATTACAAAACCAAGTACCAACAACCATTAAAACGAATAATGCCCACATTGGAAAGCACAAACTCCAGCTAGGTTATCATTCGCCTCTATCCATTTAGGCGCGCAATGATCCCCTCATCAAGAATCATGTCGTCACAAGGTGATAGGCGTGATGGTAACCCTGATGCAACATAACACATCTATACCAATGATCCAATATGATTCAATGCACTAGGAGACCAAATTAACTGTCGAAATGCAAGATGACTAACCCAAGCACCCAATCGACAAGTCAACAAGATGAGAGGAATCCAGATGACTATGACATTCATACAACACATTAAATTATTTGCGTAACAATTCTATTGCAATATACATCACTCGATGCACATTAAAATAATTATTATCAATACAAATAGCTCAATGTAACTATTTTCCAATTCCAATATTGGATGAGTAATTTCCTAGGGAGGAATTCCCTATCTTTTCAACTCAAACAAATAGGAAACATGTATTTTCAAACAATATAAAACATTTTTTTAAAACTGAAATGCTATCTTCTAAATAGAAACAATAATATGGAACGTGTCCTCTAAAACAATATAAAAACATTGTCCAACAAATAAATGTTGTCACAACAAATAACGTTGTCCAATCATATGAACGTTGTCACAAGATATAAACGCTATCAATCGCTGTCAATATGCTATCATGTGGAGATGAGTAAAGTCGTTGTCGACATAGTTATCTATATGCTATTAATAAAATCTCCATTAATAAAATATTCTATCACTATGCTATCAACATGCTATAAATAAAATCGTTGTCCTTTAAACCATATGATTTTTTGTCCCTTAAACAACATATCAATTTTTAACAATCAATTGTAACATTGTCTTTTACACGGGATTAACAAATATAAAAGGATTTAGCAAGGGATAAATATATATCTTACTGTCAACAATAATGGTAAATCGTTGTCCATTCTCTACGGGATATCGTCGTCATTCAATCATTAATACCAAAGGGAGATCGTTGTCATACATAGCATACCATGCAATAATTTCACCCAACCAAATACACAGTCAAAATGCAACTGTTACATAGTCTCAAACGCAACAATCAAGGTTTAAATTCGCTTCCATTCAAAGGGTAAATACACAGTAAATCAAGGTATAAACTTGTTGCCAGTCATAGGATAAAAACGCAGCTGATCAAGGTTTAAATTCATTGTCTATAAATGTAATAAATAAAAAAGAAATCTAAGGATAAGGCTCTTATAATTTTTTTGTCATTAACTCTAAATCTGCTATGTAATACAAACGTAATGCCATCTATTACAATGTTGTTGCCAACAACATATCGTTGTGCAAATAACACAATTAATCTTATATATCTCTATCTAAATAATCAGGATTGTTGTCCATTAATTAATCTAAGTCAACGATGATATCTCTGTCCAATAGTAATATTTATGTACATTTGTATTCGCTATCAACAACATTAAAGCGCAGGTGCATCATAATGAAATACGTTGGTAAATTGTGGTTCATCAAAAATGCAGGTGAAGGTTTAATTCAACACTAAAACAAAATAAAAACTGATGCATTTAATGGTTATTCAACAATAAAACAAAATCAATCAGGACGCAATAAAAATGTTTGATGAATAGTAAAACGCTTTCAACTGGACGCACGTAAACTTCCCTGTGTTTTATCATTAAAAATAAAAGAATGCAACATAAAGATAAATTTGCAGATATCATAAATTTGCAGCCATATCATTTAAATAAATGTAGACATAGCATTGAAAGAAATGCATACATCTACCAAAGTTCAAGCAACTAAAAATGCAGAGAAAATCAGAATTTTATCAATCAAGACACGGAGTTTAATCAAAGTTTACTCATAGGAGAAAAATGCAGAGATAAGTAAGGGATAGACAAATGAGCAAAAAATTTATCTTTCACTCATCATCCATGCACAGGAAAGCAGGGCATTTGAATCTATAGGTCTTTAAACACCGAAGTGGCAACCGTCGATTCGGCTCCTAGCTGACTGCTGAGGCACGGACTGATGACTAAAGGGATAAGGGATAGACGATAAAACACAAACTTCTTCGTAATAATCAATAAAACAAACATAGAGAAGTCAATGAAATCAGAAGTTGGGTTTGCCAAGGGAAATCCATTCAAAAATAAATGTGTAGCCAAATGCAACAACTCTGAGTCATTGTCCCACACGCACTCCATCCAGTGCCCGCTTATTGATCGATGTGACCTCATCGGTACCTCCCAGCCAACGTTATGGGTACTCTTCTTCCCCTTGATCCCCTTGAGTCGCAAAGGGGCCACACATACAATACCAGAGAACCGCTAGCACCCAACTCGCCTTGCAAGGTCGAGCTACCACTCGTTACCCGAGATGGGTATCCCAACTTCCACAAGATAAGTTCAGTCAAGACAAAAATTCAGCAGCGTAACATTACGCATAAAGATGATATCGATACTCCTCCTCCTACATCCTTTTTATAGAGTTTTTCAAGTAATTAGTTTCCCAAATTGTCATTAAATTGCCTTTTCATTTAATTAATTAGGAAAAACCTCCCCCGTACACATGTCACCCATCCCCTAGTTCCACCAAAAATTCAATTTTATTAACTAATTAATTATTCATATTTCCCTTACCCACCTAAAAGTATTCCTAAAAATGCTCCTAGGTGTCCTAAAATTCTCTTACACTTCTTAAATGACTTACGCCTTACTAAATTCCTAATTGAGTTCAAAAATAGCAAGTTCCCAAGGCAAGATTTCTTACTAAGTTAGACATTCATCTTTTGCTTTATGTTTCCCCCTTTTCTTTAGGTTTCCCCTTTTTCCTTTAGTTTCCTATTTCTTTTAAGTTTCTTTCTTTTCCCTTTTTAACCAAAAATCAATTTAGCAAGTGTAGCAAAACAACCATTTACCCCTTTTTCTTTTTAACTAAAAAACAAATTAGCATATGTAGATAAAACAATCATTTCCCTTTTTAAAATTTTAATCCCCCACTATAATTTGTTTTTAAAATTTAATTTGAATTTCTTACCCACCTTCATGTTACAAGTTTATTTACTATTATTATTTTTTTGACCACAAGTTCTACTTAGACCTAGGTTTTTAATTTCTCTAGGTTGGGCGACATTTTTATTAGGGAAAATTGTTTTTAAATCTTACTTATCACATCATTCGTTTTAAGGCCGAATAGGTTTCTTCACTTTACCAGTTAAAATTGCGACGTGCCCTTCAAGATGCACTAGGTGCTCCAAGGGTGCCACTTTCCTCTTTCTATTTTCATTGCACGACATGCCCTTCAGGATGCACTACGTGCTCCAAGGGTGCCACTCGCCTCTTGATTTACTTGGTAGACATCAAAAACCCTTGGAGTCAATACTCCACCAGGTGATCTTGTGGGAGACTAAGGGCCTCTAAGGAATAAGGCCCCTGCCTTATTACGCACCCCTTATAATCATCGTGAGTGACTGTCGCAGTCTGCCCTCAAAACATTTTGGGTCTTCTTGAACTAGGTAATCGTTCACCTACAGTTCGAGCCACGGTGGGAGTGCTAGTAGGTTGTGACAGGGTTGTTTTCCACACCTCTCCGTTAAAGTATCTGGTTGTCGTGCGTGACCCCTCTACTCCACATGTGAGTCTGGTCGGCAAGCTATCGTCAGCCTGCATCATCAACGAATCATGTCAGCAACAATAATAAATCCTCATAACATCTAATCATATGTACATGTGTCACATCAATAACATTCAAACCCAATAGTCATCTCCCTAACTCGATCTGGAGTCCAAGGGGTTTCATCGATTCCTCTTCATCCTCAATGTCCAAAGTCCTACACATTCAAGAGAACCCAGTCAATAGCACATGTCTATGAAAAGACAACCAAAATAACATATCATCATATGTCATAATCGTAATCAAACAACCAATCGTATAATAATCTGGATCACTTGTAAGAAAGTGTCCTTAAAGAATAAGTTCGCTCAGTGTGTGCAAGAGAGAGATGTCACATACACCCCCTCTTGTTCTAAACTTCGTCCCGAAGTTTCACAGTATGTAAGTGCCGATAAAAAGTGTATCATAGTATCATAAGTCTATCTATCAAATAAAAATGGAAACTGTTGGCACATATCATATGCATCCTGCCAATCGTCGAGTGCGGACTATAGTTGTCCCACTGGACCTTGACCTTATCTACTGTTTGACGTCATAGTTGTTGGATGCGATGGTCCAGGATGCAGATTGGCTTCACCGTGAGCACACCCTCGTCAGATACCTGCAAGGTACTCAAGTCAAACATGTGGAGGATCACTAACATAATGTCTCAAACAGAGACGTGAAAGACATCACACATACGCCTCAAGGATCAGGCAAGGCTAGTCAATAGGCCACGACCCTCTCTTTTCCACAATCTCACAGGATCCCATGACCCTAGGAGATAGTTTATCACTAATTCAAACTTGATCGAACTCTTTTGTGGTTTCGCACACAAGAATACTCGATCACCAATATCATAACTACAATCGGCACAATGCGCATTAGCATAACTCTTCTACCGATCCTGCGCTTCCTCGATCGTTTGTCTTATTTTTTTCATTTGATCTTCCATTTCTTTGATCACTTCTGGTCCCACTAGGACCGTATCCTCAAGCCGATCCCAAATCAAAGGCATCTGACATGGTCACCCGTAAAGAAACTCGAAATGTGCCATCTTAATGGTGCTTTGATAATTATGCTTATATGTGAATTCTACCAATGGAAAGAATTATTCCCAATGCTTATGTTGGTACATCACGTACATACACAACATGTCCTCCAAGATTTGGTTTGTTCGTTCGGTTTTCCCGTCTATCTCCGGGTGAGACGCCATACTAAATTTAAGTTGGGTTCCCAAGGCCTCTTGGAAACTAGTCCAAAATCATCCTGTAAACACCGATCCTCCATCGGATATAATCCTCTTAGGCGCACCATTCCCTCACAATCTCGCTGAGTAAACTCTAGCTATGTCCAATGCCTGATACGTCGTATGCAAAAGAATAAATGAGAACTCTTCGTCAGAGTGTCGATTACCACAACAATCAAGTCGTGTCTCCTTGCCATCAGTGGCAATCCAACAATGAAATCCATTGAAAGGCCCTCCCATTTCGATTCAGGAATAGTGTGGTTGTAGTAATCCTGTCGGATGTCTATGTTCAGCCTTCACCTGCTAACATTCTAGACATATTTCCACGCAGTTGACTATGTCTTCCTTCATTCCCTTCCAGAAGAATAAGGGTTTAAGGTATGCCCTCATCTTCGTGACTCCTGGGTGATCCATGCACACTGCTCTGTGAGCCTCGTTTAGGATCAACTTCTCAACCCATCATTGGGTGGTATGTAAATTCGACCTTTAAATCTCAATTATTCATCGTTGTCCATAGTAAATCCTTCAAATTTTGGTACCATCATTGTGCTTTTTCTGATAAAATCCTTGACCTCTTTGTACCAGTAATCATCGCGCTGTAAAGTTAGAATCTTTTCATGTAGATTCGTCTAAAGAGGCAATCACCAAAAAGATGTGTGGTCTCCGACTCAATGCATCTGTCACTCTGTTCACTGTCCCTTTTATGTAAGAAATCTCAAAATCCTACTAGCTAAGCAATTCCGACCAACGTCGTCGTCTCGCGTTCAAGTCTCTTTGCATAAAGATGGGTTGTAGTCCACACTAGTCCATTTTTAGTTCAATATATGTCCAATAAGGTAGTGACTCCAAACTCTCAAGGCATAAAAAATGGCTAACAAATCCAAATTGTGCATCGCATTGTTCTCCTCATTCCTTCTCAACTTTCTCGAGATGTAAGTGATCACTCAATCGTCTTGCATCAGGACTCTGCCTAAGCCTTCTTTGGATGTGTCAGTGCATACCAAGAAGTTTGGGTCCATGTCAGGGACCTTTAGTATTGGTGTTGTTGTCAACAATTCCTTGAGCCTCTAAAATTATTTCGTGCATTTCTCAGTCCAAACAAATTTCTTGTTCTTCTTTTGCAATTTCGTAATCAGATTTTCCATATTTGAGAAACCCTCGACGAACCGTCGATAGTATCCCGCTAAACCCATGAAGCTATGCACTTCCAGGACATTTGTCGCATAGGCCATTTCATAATAGCCTCAACCTTTGTTGGATCCACGGTGATACCTTCGTCGGTGATGACATGCCCTAAGTAGTAAATCTTTGAATGATAAAAATGAGCATTTAGAAAAATTCTCATACAATGTGTTCTCTTGTAGACACTGTAGTACCAAGCCCAAGTGCTCGTCAGGCTCCTCCATCGTTCGAGAGTAAATCAAAATATCATCAATGAATACTTGGACGAACTTTTCCAAGTATTCACGGAACACCCCGCTCATCAAACTCATAACTACCCCAGGGGTGTTTGTCAGTCCAAAAGGTAAAACAATAAACTCTTAATCTCCAAACCTCATCTTAAAAGCGGTCTTAGGGACGTCATCCTCCTTGATCCTTAACTGGTGATACCCTAATCGCAAGTCTATCTTTGAAAACACCATTGTGCCTTTCATCTCATCAAACATATCATCAATCCTTGGCAATGGGTATTGATTCTTGATCGTTGCCTTGTCCAATTGAAGGTAGTCAATGTAGAGTCTCCATGACCCATCCTTATTTTGTATGAAGATAACACGGCACCCCACGGTGACACACTTGGATGTATAAGTCCCAGGTCCAACAACACCTTCAGTTGCATTCACAACTCATGTAACTCTGGGGTCGACATCCGATAAGGCATTCTTGCTATCAGTTCAGTCCTCGGTTTTAGGTCTATGGTAAATTCCAATTCTCTCTCTCACAACATCCTAGGTAACTCCTCATGGAAGACGTCCGTAAACTCTCTCACCATCGGAAGGTGTTCTAGACCTTCCGCTACTCCCTTCTTGTTTAATTCAAGGATCATATAAAGCTTACATCCCTTGTGCATGCTCTTCCGTAGCTGCAAGGAAGAGATGAACCTCAGGGAAACTCCCTAGTTCTGCCCTACAATCACACGTCTCTGTCCCTCATCATCAACCATGCTCAACTATCTCGTATTACAATTGAGTATCACCTCATGCAATTCCAACCAATCCACACCAATCACAATGTCATAAGATCCCAAGATCGTGACATACAGGTTGGCCTATGTGACAAACTCTCCCAAGTTAAGGCTATAGCTCGTAACCTTCCCTCCAACCTTTTTTTGGCTCCCTAAGCCATTTCTACAAATCTAAACTCACCATGTTCGACTGACTTTACCTTAATTATTTTTAGCGTTGCACCAAAAATGAAACTCTCGGTAGCACCGGGATCTATCATAATACTAAGGGTCTATTCAGCGACGGTAAGGAGACCGCTGCTGAGGCATTGGTCACTGAGGTGTAGTGAAAGTGGATCCTCTCTGGAAGCCACAATATCCTAGTGAAAGTATAGCTAGTGTCTGATGTTGTTGTGCACCAGATGACACCTGCCTCGCGGGTCTCGATGAAGTCTTGCTCTAAACCCTGCTGATACACTCCTCCTCTACTATGAGGGCCTTCTAAATGGCCTCATGCAAGGTTTGAGGTATCAGAATCCTAACCTTTGCATGAATGCTAACATTAAGGCCAAACATGAACCTGTTGACTTAAGTTTCTCGGTATTCAAGTGCGGAGCATACCGAAGTAGCTCCAAAAATGGGCCTCGTACTCGGGCACCATAGATTCGCCCTGTCGAAAGGCGTTGAAGTCATTGAGATGATGCTCATTGAATTCCTCAGAAAGATACCTCTCCTGGAACCGTTCCTCGAACAGTTTCCATAACACATCTTCGACAGGTGCTATTGACTGGTTTCCCTGAGTGTGCAGGACTCTGGATGTTTGAGGATGTTGATGGCATCGATGGATCTCCTTGGAATCTGGATTGAGTCAGGGAGCAGACGGTTATGGTTTCAATGTTTTGATATTACATATGTGGCATATTACTATATGTTATGATGTTGATTTTTATCGTTGACACATTTCATTGATGGATGCAGGCTGACGATAGCTTGCTAACCAGACTCACATTAGGAGTAAAAGGGTCACGCACAACAACCTGAGATATTGAGGGAGAGGTGTGGCAGTAGCCCTGCCACAACCTGCTATCACTCTCATCGTGGCTCAAACTGTAGGTTAACGATTACCTAGTTTGAGAGATCCACGATGTCATGAGGGCAGACTGTGACAATCGCTCATGATGATTCTAAGGGGTGCAGAATAAGGTAGGGTCCTTATTCCTTAGAGGCCCTTAGTCTCCCACAAGGTCACCTGATGGAGTATTGACTCCAGGGGTTTGACGTCTACCAAATCATTCAAAAGGCGAGTCGCACCATTGGAGCACATAGTGCATCTTGAAGGGAACGTCGCGCAAATAAAACAAGAATCCAAGCGAGTGGCACCCTTGGAGCACGTAGTACGTCTTGAAGGGCACATCACGATTTTTAAATTTGGTAAGTTAATAAACCTAGTACCTAGAAAACTATGCCTCCTTAGGACCTAATCGACCTTAAAATGAATGATGGTATGAGTAAAGTTTAATAAATATTTTTCCCTTAAAAATTGTCACCAAGCCAAGTTAATTTAAAACCTAGGTCTAAGTAGAACATGTGAACAAAAAAAAAACTAAATGGACATATAACAAGAAGGGGGAGTAAAAAAAATTCAAACATGAATAATTAAATTAAAATATTAATGGAGGATTAAATTATTAAAAGGGTAAATTGTTGTTTATATCTCAACTTGGTAAATCTGAACTAAGAAGAAAAGGGGAAACTTAAGGAAAAGGGGAATGTCAAACATAGTAGGGAATCTAGTCTTTGGAACCTTCTAATTGTGAACTCAACTAGGTTTTAAGAAAGGCGTCAGTCATTTAAGAAATGTAAGGGAATAAAGGGACACTGAGGAGCGTTTTTTAGGAACGCTTTTAGGTAGGTGAGGGAAATAGGCAAATTTAATTAATTAATAAATTGATTTTCTGGTGCAACTAAGGGATCGGGTGACATGTGTACGACAAAGGTTTATCCTAATTAAATGTAATAAAAATAATCTAAAGAGGGTTTGTGAAACTAATCACTAATAAAAATGAGACGAACAAAGTTCGCTCACACAAGATTTATCCAAAATACTTGCAATATAACATAATAATCCATGTAGGAATAATGTATAAAATATGAATAGATAAGATAAGATAAGATGATTACAATTGAGAATGAGGGCTCTTTATATACCCATGCATGGGTGCCCTTTACCAATAGTCATGTCCTTTGAGACATGACCTTTCATTATTAATAATTATTATTTATTAATTATTATGTTATGAATATCTATGGTATATGTATATTTATGT
>JZKD02S2336476.1:9946-31875 GCA_000966675.3 Picea glauca
AAATTTGACACTGCCTGCATTTATCCAGCATTAGCCTTAGACATTCAATATGATTTTTCAACAAACTAAAAACAGTCCAGTCATCAAAGTATGTTTCTAAAAACTTATGCAAAAATTCTTTGAATGCTTCAACCACCACCCTAGAAAAGATGGCTAGGGAATTCTTCAATCCAAATGGCATTACTGTATATTGGTAGGATCCCCACTCTGTGAAAAACATAGTCTTATGATGGTCCTCCTTGGCAATGTGGATCTGATGGTATCCTGAAAACCCATCTATAAAAGAATATACTTCTTGGCCTCCCACGTTATCCAATAGTTCTTCTGTGAATGGTGTAGGGAAAGGATCATGTAGACAAGCATCATTCAGCTTCCTGAGATCTACATAGATTTTGATCTCACCTGTCTTCTTATCTTGCACTACCATGGGGCTAATCCACTCTGACTCTTCGACAAGTTCAATAATCCCTGCTTCCAGCATTCTTTCGAGCTCAATCTTCATTTTTTTCTTATATTTCGGATTCAATCTATAGGGTCTTTGCTTGAATTTCTTCGCATCTGGTTTCAAAGGTATTCTCATTTCTCACATAGGTCCTTTGATACCCTTCATATCAGTGAACTTCGTTGGGAACAAGTCCTAATACTCGTGCAATAATTCTGTGATTTTGTCAATGGTAGCAGCGTCCCAACAATCTCCGACATTGGCAAGCTTTGGTGTCTCCTCTATCCCAATATTAACTTTCTTTACCTTTATCAAATGTCCAATAAATGGCAGTTTAACTCCTGGTCCTTCCACATCTCTCTGGCCTTCTTTTTCTGTGATATTCACATTCCTTGGATCATCGTCTTCATCGGCATTAATGTGGTAACATCCTTGTAATTTCTGGAATGGCACAGTCCATTCATCTTCTTCTTTCTCCAAAGGGAGGCTAGATGCCTCCTTAAATACGTTCTATCCCACAATCTGCAATGCTTGGTCTACAGAAGGAAATTCACTGTCAAACAAAAAGGTGGTTACAAAATTCTGGATCATACCTTCCCATTTTGAAGTGACGAGGCCAAGCTCTACTTGAAGGTACCAGTTAATAGGGGCGGTATCCAGCGTATTGACGAATCTTTGTACCCATTTTTCTCTAAGCATGTCACTCCAGGCCTCTTCATAGCTTCGTACATGGTCCTTTGGGTAACTTCAACCTGTGTACCTCGCTTCGCAGCCTCCTACTTGTGCTGAAAACCACGTTGTCATCAAGTTTCGACATTGTGTCCAGTCTGTAATATTTCTTTTATGTGTCCCCCACCATATTGCTGGTGTGGATTTCATGGCCTCATCCATTTCCAACAGCCTCTATTGTGTTGGTACACTTGTCTCAAATTCTGATAAGAAGTTCTCTAAGGGGTTCAACCCATCAAATGTGGGTATATTACTCATTGTTGTGCTAATCCAGCGAACTTCTCTGGTTAGCCTAGCACATCTTCTTGTAGATACTTCATACATCTGGTTCTTCCAGTTCTCCAGTTCTTCTTCAAAGTCGGATGAACATGTGTTTTCACTTCACCAGCTTAGATTCTCGTCAGTTGTAGGGTTGATATAATCCTGTTGTCTGGTTGTTAATTTGTAGATGTTTTGTAGTTCAAATGTGTGGTCCTCTTCTCTTATAGGCTCTGTATATCATGGACCCTCATCTATATCTAAAGGTGCAATGACCCTAAGGCCCAATCAATTCCTAACAATGCAGGGTAAGGGTAGCTATCATCAACAATTTCAATTACCTCTAAATCTGCAAAGGTTCTTACTCCATTGATGTCCACTAGGACATTCTCTAATCGTCTGAATGGACTGACAGCTTGTTGATTGGCCATGTGAAGCCTGATAGGTGAATAGACCAACTTCAGTTTGCCCATTAGTGCCCAAGTTTGCTTCGTCATGACATTGACCTACGACCCTAAGTCGAGGACCACAGAGTCTATCTCATGCTCTCCTATCAGAGCATTCAAGTGTAATTCTTTATTTGTCCTTCTCCTTTTTCCAATTTGGTGCACTGCCCTATCCAATGAGGGGTCTATCTTTCCTAGCTCATACTGCTTGATTAAATCTTGTAATTCTTGTACAATGCCTTTATCTTGAATCAACTTAACACAAGTGCACAAAAATTCCATGAGTTTGCTTACCTCTTTTTCTTCTGTTGGTGATACGGATTGATCAAATGCCTGAGGCATGCCATATTCTTTGATTTTTGGTTGTCTCTTTGATGAAGATCCTTGACCTCTTTTGAACTCTTTTCTTGCCTCCTCGAATATCTGTCTTTCTTTCTTAGCATCGAGCATTGGGGTCTTTTCTGTAGCTTTCTTGACTCCGTGGTCATTGTCAGTNCAGCTTAGATTCTCGTCAGTTGTAGGGTTGATATAATCCTGTTGTCTGGTTGTTAATTTGTAGATGTTTTGTAGTTCAAATGTGTGGTCCTCTTCTCTTATAGGCTCTGTATATCGTGGACCCTCATCTAGATCTAAAGGTGCAATGACCCTAAGGCCCAATCAATTCCTAACAATGCAGGGTAAGGGTAGTTATCATCAACAATTTCAATTACCTCTAAATCTGCAAAGGTTCTTACTCCATTGATGTCCACTAGGGCATTCTCTAATCGTCTGAATGGACTGACAGCTTGTTGATTGGCCATGTGAATGGACTGACAGTTTGCCCATTAGTGCCCAAGTTTGCTTCGTCATGACATTGACCTACGACCCTAAGTCGAGGACCACAGAGTCTATCTCATACTCTCCTATCAGAGCATTCAAGTGTAATTCTTTATTTGTCCTTCTCCTTTTTCCAATTTGGTGCACTGCCCTATCCAATGAGGGGTCTATCTTTCCTAGCTCATACTGCTTGATTAAATCTTGTAATTCTTGTACAATGCCTTTATCTTGAATCAACTTAACACAAGTGCACAAAAATTCCATGAGTTTGCTTACCTCTTTTTCTTCTGTTGGTGATACGGATTGATCAAATGCCTGAGGCATGCCATATTCTTTGATTTTTGGTTGTCTCTTTGATGAAGATCCTTGACCTCTTTTGAACTCTTTTCTTGCCTCCTCGAATATCTGTCTTTCTTTCTTAGCATCGAGCATTGGGGTCTTTTCTGTAGCTTTCTTGACTCCGTGGTCATTGTCAGTCTTTCCTTGGGCTGCTATGTCTTCTCCTGTAGCAACGCCTCCTCAAGTGATAATAGTGACTCTAGGGTCTGCTCCATGAGGTTCAACATATATCAGTTGTACTTGTGGGTTCTGCTGAGGTCCTCGTCTTTCCTGAAGTTTATCTAGTAGTGCAGGGCATTCCTCTATGACATGCTCGAAGGAGTTACAATAACTGCAGGTTGTGCAAGGATTCTGACAATCCCTTGCTAAGTGTCCTAGATGTGCGCAGTTATAACAAATAATTTTTCCTCGGCCTCGGCCCATACCTCCTCCTCCTCTTCATCCTCCGTGACCACCGCGAGGAGTGAAATTTCCCCTCCCTAGAGAATTATATTGTGCATTATTTCCTTCTTGGTGTACTTTGCCTTGGATCTTGTATATGTCCCTCGACCTCTCATGCATGAGATTGTAAGCTCTACAATCTCGATCATCATACCCCACTAATTTACAGAATGTGCAGTACAAGTTTGTGGGTGTCTGAATGTACTTATGCATGTAATAGCATTCACTTGGGCGATGCCTATTTCTGCATACATCGCACCAGGGTAGGTTAACTTGCTTCAAGGGGCTTGGTGCCCCTGAGGCTAAATACTCGTGGAATAAGGGACAGTCTTCCTTATCATGACCTTCAGATCTGTATCTTACACACCAGATATCTTCCCTTTTGTTCTTTCCCTTGTCTTTCTTCATATCCTCGACCTGTAAAGACAAACTAGTTAGCTGGCTCATGATCTGGCTAATGCCTGAGCTAGATTCTCCCATCGGTGTTGATTCAAGATTCATGGAGATATCCAAATCTTTTGCCTAGATGCAATCTTTTGCTACATCAGAGGGACTCTTATGTGTGGTAACAATGCAGCAATGAACCATTCTTTGTTCTATTCATCAGGGATCTGGAAAGTTAATCGGCCTATCAGGGTCTTCAATCTCTGGTCGAACTCCCAAACAGGTTCTGCTACCCTTTGTTTAATCTCTTTTAGTTCTATAATAAATTGTGAATCTGACTTAGGTTTCTTAAACTCTGCAATCAGCGCATTCTTGATCTCATTCAGGGGCTTAGGTTGTACCAGTCCTTGCACAAGTTTCATGTACCATCTCAGTGCGCGGTCCCTTAGCGTAGTGTTGAACTGGGTCCTCTTGATGGCTTATTCGGTGATACTCTTAAGATTCCATATGGCTTCACACAGAAACCAATGTTGATCTAGATCTTCAGATCCATCTCCTCTAAAGATAGGGAGTCTCATTTCATCTGCCATAGAACTGACTAGGGTTCTTGTCTAAGTAGATGTTGAGCTATCAGTAATAGTGCTCTAAGGACTCTGGTGGTTCTGACTATTTTGACTACTAGGTATTATTGGGACAGCAGGAGGATTAGCGTTACTTACTTCAGTAATTCGCGTAGTTCCTGAGGTTTCTGGATCGCTTTGGCGTAGTTCTTCAACTTCCCCTTCTTCTGTTCTGGTGGGCTCTGGATGCTCTTCGTCGGTTAGATCTACCTCTTCTCCACTATAGAAACCCTCTTCTTCATAGTTTTGCTTAAACAATTTCTCAAGGTGAACCCCTCATAATACTTTCCCACTGCATGTATGTCATGCTTATGTGTCACTGTCACTGTCTGAGATCTTGAACATTAGCCTTTTCAGGTTCGACCAATCTACTATATCTTCAAGATGTGTTTTTCATGCAAGAGCATCTTGATTCTTAGCTTGAGAAAGTGCAAACATTTTCCTCTGGGTTCTTTGAAAAAGTATCTCTCGGCTTGGCTATACGATTATGTTCTATCAATAGAAAACTCGGTGATATACCCTCCAATGGTACTATCAAACCAATGATCTACTGCTCTAGATACAGTGTTGTCAAATCTCTTGACCTTCTGGATCAATGCTGGTGTCCAAACTACAGGAGGTCTAGATTTGATCTCAAACTGTGTGTGAGCTAACCTAGCCAACCACTCGTGTAGCTCTTGATGGATTCCTCCAAAGAAGATCTCATGAATGTCAGTGAAGATGTATCTTTGTAGCCAATCTTCAATACTCAGTTTAGGGTTCTTGTTATAGGCTTCAGCGAAGTCCTTCTCTTGATCCTCTATCCACTTCCGAATCTTTGTCTTCGATGGGAACCACCTTGACATTCCCTTAAAAAGATACTTGTCCCAACAACTGAACCATTTTTTGGCACGGGGGCAGACCCAAGGTTTAGCTCCTAGACTGCACCAACAAGCCCTAGCTACTAGCCCTTTCGGCAACACCTACAAAGTAGATGCAGTCTCACCTGAAGCAGCTATGAGGGAGTTGCAGGACAAAGATGTCTACAACCAGGGGAATATCAAGTGGATCTATTACAACAGAACCACAACATGCATCTATCATTCAAATAGCTAGATCTATCCTTCACAGCTATATATATGATCTAATACAATAATGCAACTAACAGTATAACAATGACATAAATCCATGCAACAATCACACACACATAACACCAGATATACGTGGTTCACCCTCTCTCTAGGGCTACGGCCACATAACTGTGCTTATGATATATTAAGATAAAGCTTACAGTTCTGATCTGCACTCTTGGCTAGCAGATCCTCTCTCTCCTTCTCTCTTTCTCTCCCCTTCCTGCGCACCCAGCTACAAGACTTGACCTTCGCACACAGTTGAACATCTTACAATACCATAAGGCTCTCACTCTCAGCACTTCTCTCACTCATAATACAATATTCTCTCAATGAACAAAAATCAATAACAAGGCTCAACAACAGTACCAACCCGACCTAGGTCCTTTCAACCTCTATTTATACATTACAATCCCTCACCGACAGCCTAAGGTCGAAACCTAGGTGTCAAAACCCTAATTACCAAAACCCTAGGTGTCTAGGACCCTAGGTCAACTTGATCCATTTTTTCCAAACTTCGCCAACCTGTCTTTCTTTCTTCATCTTGTGATGCTCCAAATCATCCAATAGTGGCTTTTTCCACTTCCTGAGTCTTCCTTGGTCCATCTTCCTTGTTGATCTATCATCCTCGATCTCCTCATCCAACGACTTTCTTTTTCGCACTTCGCTCCATCTTTTTTGCTCTTTTGCTCACTTCGACTCAGTGACAGTTACGGTGTCTCCCGCGAAGCTCGCTTTTTACATTTTCTTCCTTGTTCTTCACTTCCTTCCATAACCAAGGGCCAACAATCCTTTATATCTATGGTCGTTATGAATGTTATCAACGAAGATCTGATGATGAACCAGGATTTGACTTATTTATATCATATTGCAATATTTATTTTCTCATGTGTGAGTAAATGTTGGAACCTACTTGAAACTTGTCATCCTTCCTATGCTAGTCTTGTTTGGGCTTGTATTTTGCTAGACTCTTCAATAACATAGCTTTCATGATCATACATATGGATGAATTTGTTGGAATTGGTGGCCTAGAAGGCAAATATATGTCACTGTATTTGTTACTCCCTTATTGTGTTTGATCACTAGATGAAAGTTTTATAGGAAACCCCTTCCAACAATAGTGTCTTGCTTTGTTGGGGCATGATTTGTGCCTGTTACGAGGAAAATCTCTCTATGGCTAGGGTGAACCACAACAGACGAAAATGACTGCAGAAATTGACTTTATTCCAACAATATGTTATATAAACCAATGTGCAAGGGAGATAAGAAAGAGGCCTACCTCGTCCAAATGTTTGATGATGTCCATCGTTGAGCGCTTTGACCCAAAGCTATATATACCTGCAACAAGTTCTCAACAAACAAGTGAAAACAAGCATATGGTGGAAATATAAAAGGTTAGCACATTAGATAGCATAATCCNCAGCTTAGATTCTCGTCAGTTGTAGGGTTGATATAATCCTGTTGTCTGGTTGTTAATTTGTAGATGTTTTGTAGTTCAAATGTGTGGTCCTCTTCTCTTATAGGCTCTGTATATCGTGGACCCTCATCTAGATCTAAAGGTGCAATGACCCTAAGGCCCAATCAATTCCTAACAATGCAGGGTAAGGGTAGTTATCATCAACAATTTCAATTACCTCTAAATCTGCAAAGGTTCTTACTCCATTGATGTCCACTAGGGCATTCTCTAATCGTCTGAATGGACTGACAGCTTGTTGATTGGCCATGTGAATGGACTGACAGTTTGCCCATTAGTGCCCAAGTTTGCTTCGTCATGACATTGACCTACGACCCTAAGTCGAGGACCACAGAGTCTATCTCATACTCTCCTATCAGAGCATTCAAGTGTAATTCTTTATTTGTCCTTCTCCTTTTTCCAATTTGGTGCACTGCCCTATCCAATGAGGGGTCTATCTTTCCTAGCTCATACTGCTTGATTAAATCTTGTAATTCTTGTACAATGCCTTTATCTTGAATCAACTTAACACAAGTGCACAAAAATTCCATGAGTTTGCTTACCTCTTTTTCTTCTGTTGGTGATACGGATTGATCAAATGCCTGAGGCATGCCATATTCTTTGATTTTTGGTTGTCTCTTTGATGAATATCCTTGACCTCTTTTGAACTCTTTTCTTGCCTCCTCGAATATCTGTCTTTCTTTCTTAGCATCGAGCATTGGGGTCTTTTCTGTAGCTTTCTTGACTCCGTGGTCATTGTCAGTCTTTCCTTGGGCTGCTATGTCTTCTCCTGTAGCAACGCCTCCTCAAGTGATAATAGTGACTCTAGGGTCTGCTCCATGAGGTTCAACATATATCAGTTGTACTTGTGGGTTCTGCTGAGGTCCTCGTCTTTCCTGAAGTTTATCTAGTAGTGCAGGGCATTCCTCTATGACATGCTCGAAGGAGTTACAATAACTGCAGGTTGTGCAAGGATTCTGACAATCCCTTGCTAAGTGTCCTAGATGTGCGCAGTTATAACAAATAATTTTTCCTCGGCCTCGGCCCATACCTCCTCCTCCTCTTCATCCTCCGTGACCACCGCGAGGAGTGAAATTTCCCCTCCCTAGAGAATTATATTGTGCATTATTTCCTTCTTGGTGTACTTTGCCTTGGATCTTGTATATGTCCCTCGACCTCTCATGCATGAGATTGTAAGCTCTACAATCTCGATCATCATACCCCACTAATTTACAGAATGTGCAGTACAAGTTTGTGGGTGTCTGAATGTACTTATGCATGTAATAGCATTCACTTGGGCGATGCCTATTTCTGCATACATCGCACCAGGGTAGGTTAACTTGCTTCAAGGGGCTTGGTGCCCCTGAGGCTAAATACTCGTGGAATAAGGGACAGTCTTCCTTATCATGACCTTCAGATCTGTATCTTACACACCAGATATCTTCCCTTTTGTTCTTTCCCTTGTCTTTCTTCATATCCTCGACCTGTAAAGACAAACTAGTTAGCTGGCTCATGATCTGGCTAATGCCTGAGCTAGATTCTCCCATCGGTGTTGATTCAAGATTCATGGAGATATCCAAATCTTTTGCCTAGATGCAATCTTTTGCTACATCAGAGGGACTCTTATGTGTGGTAACAATGCAGCAATGAACCATTCTTTGTTCTATTCATCAGGGATCTGGAAAGTTAATCGGCCTATCAGGGTCTTCAATCTCTGGTCGAACTCCCAAACAGGTTCTGCTACCCTTTGTTTAATCTCTTTTAGTTCTATAATAAATTGTGAATCTGACTTAGGTTTCTTAAACTCTGCAATCAGCGCATTCTTGATCTCATTCAGGGGCTTAGGTTGTACCAGTCCTTGCACAAGTTTCATGTACCATCTCAGTGCGCGGTCCCTTAGCGTAGTGTTGAACTGGGTCCTCTTGATGGCTTATTCGGTGATACTCTTAAGATTCCATATGGCTTCACACAGAAACCAATGTTGATCTAGATCTTCAGATCCATCTCCTCTAAAGATAGGGAGTCTCATTTCATCTGCCATAGAACTGACTAGGGTTCTTGTCTAAGTAGATGTTGAGCTATCAGTAATAGTGCTCTAAGGACTCTGGTGGTTCTGACTATTTTGACTACTAGGTATTATTGGGACAGCAGGAGGATTAGCGTTACTTACTTCAGTAATTCGCGTAGTTCCTGAGGTTTCTGGATCGCTTTGGCGTAGTTCTTCAACTTCCCCTTCTTCTGTTCTGGTGGGCTCTGGATGCTCTTCGTCGGTTAGATCTACCTCTTCTCCACTATAGAAACCCTCTTCTTCATAGTTTTGCTTAAACAATTTCTCAAGGTGAACCCCTCATAATACTTTCCCACTGCATGTATGTCATGCTTATGTGTCACTGTCACTGTCTGAGATCTTGAACATTAGCCTTTTCAGGTTCGACCAATCTACTATATCTTCAAGATGTGTTTTTCATGCAAGAGCATCTTGATTCTTAGCTTGAGAAAGTGCAAACATTTTCCTCTGGGTTCTTTGAAAAAGTATCTCTCGGCTTGGCTATACGATTATGTTCTATCAATAGAAAACTCGGTGATATACCCTCCAATGGTACTATCAAACCAATGATCTACTGCTCTAGATACAGTGTTGTCAAATCTCTTGACCTTCTGGATCAATGCTGGTGTCCAAACTACAGGAGGTCTAGATTTGATCTCAAACTGTGTGTGAGCTAACCTAGCCAACCACTCGTGTAGCTCTTGATGGATTCCTCCAAAGAAGATCTCATGAATGTCAGTGAAGATGTATCTTTGTAGCCAATCTTCAATACTCAGTTTAGGGTTCTTGTTATAGGCTTCAGCGAAGTCCTTCTCTTGATCCTCTATCCACTTCCGAATCTTTGTCTTCGATGGGAACCACCTTGACATTCCCTTAAAAAGATACTTGTCCCAACAACTGAACCATTTTTTGGCACGGGGGCAGACCCAAGGTTTAGCTCCTAGACTGCACCAACAAGCCCTAGCTACTAGCCCTTTCGGCAACACCTACAAAGTAGATGCAGTCTCACCTGAAGCAGCTATGAGGGAGTTGCAGGACAAAGATGTCTACAACCAGGGGAATATCAAGTGGATCTATTACAACAGAACCACAACATGCATCTATCATTCAAATAGCTAGATCTATCCTTCACAGCTATATATATGATCTAATACAATAATGCAACTAACAGTATAACAATGACATAAATCCATGCAACAATCACACACACATAACACCAGATATACGTGGTTCACCCTCTCTCTAGGGCTACGGCCACATAACTGTGCTTATGATATATTAAGATAAAGCTTACAGTTCTGATCTGCACTCTTGGCTAGCAGATCCTCTCTCTCCTTCTCTCTTTCTCTCCCCTTCCTGCGCACCCAGCTACAAGACTTGACCTTCGCACACAGTTGAACATCTTACAATACCATAAGGCTCTCACTCTCAGCACTTCTCTCACTCATAATACAATATTCTCTCAATGAACAAAAATCAATAACAAGGCTCAACAACAGTACCAACCCGACCTAGGTCCTTTCAACCTCTATTTATACATTACAATCCCTCACCGACAGCCTAAGGTCGAAACCTAGGTGTCAAAACCCTAATTACCAAAACCCTAGGTGTCTAGGACCCTAGGTCAACTTGATCCATTTTTTCCAAACTTCGCCAACCTGTCTTTCTTTCTTCATCTTGTGATGCTCCAAATCATCCAATAGTGGCTTTTTCCACTTCCTGAGTCTTCCTTGGTCCATCTTCCTTGTTGATCTATCATCCTCGATCTCCTCATCCAACGACTTTCTTTTTCGCACTTCGCTCCATCTTTTTTGCTCTTTTGCTCACTTCGACTCAGTGACAGTTACGGTGTCTCCCGCGAAGCTCGCTTTTTACATTTTCTTCCTTGTTCTTCACTTCCTTCCATAACCAAGGGCCAACAATCCTTTATATCTATGGTCGTTATGAATGTTATCAACGAAGATCTGATGATGAACCAGGATTTGACTTATTTATATCATATTGCAATATTTATTTTCTCATGTGTGAGTAAATGTTGGAACCTACTTGAAACTTGTCATCCTTCCTATGCTAGTCTTGTTTGGGCTTGTATTTTGCTAGACTCTTCAATAACATAGCTTTCATGATCATACATATGGATGAATTTGTTGGAATTGGTGGCCTAGAAGGCAAATATATGTCACTGTATTTGTTACTCCCTTATTGTGTTTGATCACTAGATGAAAGTTTTATAGGAAACCCCTTCCAACAATAGTGTCTTGCTTTGTTGGGGCATGATTTGTGCCTGTTACGAGGAAAATCTCTCTATGGCTAGGGTGAACCACAACAGACGAAAATGACTGCAGAAATTGACTTTATTCCAACAATATGTTATATAAACCAATGTGCAAGGGAGATAAGAAAGAGGCCTACCTCGTCCAAATGTTTGATGATGTCCATCGTTGAGCGCTTTGACCCAAAGCTATATATACCTGCAACAAGTTCTCAACAAACAAGTGAAAACAAGCATATGGTGGAAATATAAAAGGTTAGCACATTAGATAGCATAATCCATCAATATACATAACAAATACGCCCATGGATAATAATTCATATATTTGCAAGACATCAATTGGATGGGAAGAGAGTATTTCTATTAATAAATGATCAGTAGAAGTGAAAATATTATAGACTTTCATGTCAGCATAGTTGGGAACCAAGAAACTAAGTTCCTTCCAGCTGGGCCTCCACCACTTCAATCCTCCACCAAAGGCAAGCTCATAGAAGGGAGACAGTGAGGTTCTCCATCAACAAGGGAAGAGCTTGGGGGTTGAACACTGTGTTCTGACTTAAAGGACAAAGGGATGTAGACTCAATATGAAGTAAATAATTTCCGCATAGTAACTTTGCTCTCAAAGTTGAATTCTTTCTCCTTTTCCATAGCTCGGAATTGGCCCATTTATAGCCTTCAAAATGCAATTGAAGGGCCGAGTCGGAACATTTACAGTATATGGAAGGCCAAGTATCAGAGATCTCATGTCGTGACATGGAAACCCGACATTAAATTTTCATTTTCTGGCACAAATCCTGATGTACTCAGGTTGTAGTGGAGAAGCCTATGTATACGCTTGTTGTATAGGGTGCAAGATGCGTACAAGTGGAAAAATGTGTATTTTTGTCTCTAGATTTTAGTAACAGGGAAGACAAGTCTGCATACGGAAATGGAAGAAGGACCTCTCTGGAAGATTGCATAGGGTGAGGAAAATCTTACTCTAACTGATGCCCCCTAATGTGTGAGGTCAGAGGAGTATCTGCGATGACCGAAATACATTATGAATAACCCAGAAGTGGAGTTGTAGGGGACCAGCTGGATGAACTTGTTGCTCATTACTTTCTGCATTGACTTTGCATACATGGCTTCCAAAAATTACACTGTACATCCATGTGAAAATATACCAAACAAGTGTCTATGGCCATGAATAGGCAAATACAAATGTGGTTACATGTAAATAGTTTTCATAGTCACGAACAAGGCCCAGTAGAACCAGTCTCAAAACCAATCTGAAGATATTTGTATACCATGGAGTACAATCTGATCTCCCATGATTACTGAAGTCATATAGGTATTGGTCCAATGAAAAGGAAGCAACAACTCAAGAAAGTGCCAGACACATAGTGATGTCTTCAAGTCTTCTACACAATCCACCAAAGGTGAAAATCTACATCATGTGAATAAAGGAGTTGAGGTCGAACACGATGAGACATCATTTAATTACAGGTCATTGATGTATACCGTTAACAAATGCAAGAAAACCTACTGATAATGAAAGTAGATATCAAGGCACCAAGTACATTCTTATAGGTGTGAATAGGGGAGTCGGTGTCGAACACCTGAAGAATCCATCAATCAGGAGACATTGATGTGTTCCCAATTGTTGATGGTGAGAGAGCCTGCCACTGATGACTGCAAGCCTCAAGGTACTCATAATACTCTAGGCCCTATTTACAAAACAAATGGGCTGAAGTCAATGGAAAGAGACCCGCTGAAAGGAGATAATTAAGGCATCTCTCATCAGTTAGTGCGAGGTACAAAGAAGGAGCTTCATGATTTGGTAGAAATTAGACGAAGAACATGTTCATGAACCAACGACCCTGTGCGTCTTTCATGTGTTCCAAGTGTTATTCGTACATGAAAAATACCCTCTGAATAGTAGCCAATGACGAAAACTATTGACAAAGGCGAGGAAACCGCCAATAAGGCTAATGGAATCCAAGACACTGCATGAATCCCAATGTGTGAATAGATGTCTTGTCGTCGAACACAAGGGAAACCACCTAGTCAACGACCAATGATGAAATGTAGACTGTTGGGTTCAAGGTTACCTACCAATGATGATGATAGGACTACAATATCATGTGATTATGAGACAAATTGAGGGTATGACTGACATGCAAAGTCAAGAGTTTTGAGGAGTGGTCGACACAGATTGATAGACTTCCTTTGAACAAGAGCATGAGACATATGGAAGACTCTGGCAGCATAGACCTGATGATAAAACCATGATATGTAGGAGGCATCAATGAAGTTCTCTGTAGGGACTGGAAGAGTAACCAATCGGTAGAGAAGAGTTTGTAACGAGCTCAACTTCCTAAGGCCATGCTAATCCCAAAATTATGATGATGAATGGACTCAAATAAGTTTGTGCTCTATTCAAAGGAAACATGACTATTGCTGATACAAGATAATACTCCCTTCCCACCCATCTTTTTTTGTTTTTTCATAGACAAATGAATGATATGATACAGAGGAGGAAACGAGTGTCGCAAGTAAGAAAAACTAGTTCCAGCAGTACCTATGCTCAATGCAGGGAAATGCATGCGGGAGATGCACACTCGGGGGAATGTTCCCTCCTAGGTATAGGGTGTCAAATTGCAAAGGATATAAACAAGGCTCTGCTTGGTTAAGGATGCAAAACTGATGAGGCAAACGGTTTATAATGCAAAGCGAGAACTGGCTATAGGCTCAATATTGCAAGAAAGGGCATGAGATGCAATCACAACTTAACGCAAAAAAGTCCCTTTTTATGTATTTTAGTCTACTTGATGTGAAAAAGGGATAAACTTGTGCCAAATAAACGTCTTTTCAAAACCAATTTTATGAATGTTAAAAAGACAAGTTCACTCGACAATCTTTTCACTTTTTGATAAAGAGTCGAAAAAGATCTTAACTAAGACTCATAACCTTTCAAGTCCAATTTAACGAGTGTGAAAAGGACAAATCACTCGACAATCTTTTCGCTTTTTGAACGAGTTGGAAAAGAGCTTAAATAAGACTCATGACCTTTCAAGTCCAATTTAACGAGTGTGAAAGGTATAAATTCATTCGACAATCTTTTTGCTTTTTAGACAAATCGGAAAAGAGCTTAAATCATACTCGTGTATGTTGTTCTAAGCATCACAGAATGGGGGAGGCCAAGGCTCCCGTGCGAAACTTCTGTGAAAGGTCAGCAACTTACCAAGAGTTGACACAAGATTGGGAAAACCCAAAGCTTTCCAAGTCGAGGAGGATAAAATACTTGCAGAGGTTACCTTATCTACAATATATCGAAGAATTCCCCTTATATGGAAGGGTGTAGAAGAAGGAATTTGAGGCTCTACAAGATCATTCCAATCAAAGGAAACCACCCTAGGACTTGGAGGGAGAATAATTGAAGAGAGTGGAATGCTCCCTAGTGAAGAAGGTANATCCTTGACCTCTTTTGAACTCTTTTCTTGCCTCCTCGAATATCTGTCTTTCTTTCTTAGCATCGAGCATTGGGGTCTTTTCTGTAGCTTTCTTGACTCCGTGGTCATTGTCAGTCTTTCCTTGGGCTGCTATGTCTTCTCCTGTAGCAACGCCTCCTCAAGTGATAATAGTGACTCTAGGGTCTGCTCCATGAGGTTCAACATATATCAGTTGTACTTGTGGGTTCTGCTGAGGTCCTCGTCTTTCCTGAAGTTTATCTAGTAGTGCAGGGCATTCCTCTATGACATGCTCGAAGGAGTTACAATAACTGCAGGTTGTGCAAGGATTCTGACAATCCCTTGCTAAGTGTCCTAGATGTGCGCAGTTATAACAAATAATTTTTCCTCGGCCTCGGCCCATACCTCCTCCTCCTCTTCATCCTCCGTGACCACCGCGAGGAGTGAAATTTCCCCTCCCTAGAGAATTATATTGTGCATTATTTCCTTCTTGGTGTACTTTGCCTTGGATCTTGTATATGTCCCTCGACCTCTCATGCATGAGATTGTAAGCTCTACAATCTCGATCATCATACCCCACTAATTTACAGAATGTGCAGTACAAGTTTGTGGGTGTCTGAATGTACTTATGCATGTAATAGCATTCACTTGGGCGATGCCTATTTCTGCATACATCGCACCAGGGTAGGTTAACTTGCTTCAAGGGGCTTGGTGCCCCTGAGGCTAAATACTCGTGGAATAAGGGACAGTCTTCCTTATCATGACCTTCAGATCTGTATCTTACACACCAGATATCTTCCCTTTTGTTCTTTCCCTTGTCTTTCTTCATATCCTCGACCTGTAAAGACAAACTAGTTAGCTGGCTCATGATCTGGCTAATGCCTGAGCTAGATTCTCCCATCGGTGTTGATTCAAGATTCATGGAGATATCCAAATCTTTTGCCTAGATGCAATCTTTTGCTACATCAGAGGGACTCTTATGTGTGGTAACAATGCAGCAATGAACCATTCTTTGTTCTATTCATCAGGGATCTGGAAAGTTAATCGGCCTATCAGGGTCTTCAATCTCTGGTCGAACTCCCAAACAGGTTCTGCTACCCTTTGTTTAATCTCTTTTAGTTCTATAATAAATTGTGAATCTGACTTAGGTTTCTTAAACTCTGCAATCAGCGCATTCTTGATCTCATTCAGGGGCTTAGGTTGTACCAGTCCTTGCACAAGTTTCATGTACCATCTCAGTGCGCGGTCCCTTAGCGTAGTGTTGAACTGGGTCCTCTTGATGGCTTATTCGGTGATACTCTTAAGATTCCATATGGCTTCACACAGAAACCAATGTTGATCTAGATCTTCAGATCCATCTCCTCTAAAGATAGGGAGTCTCATTTCATCTGCCATAGAACTGACTAGGGTTCTTGTCTAAGTAGATGTTGAGCTATCAGTAATAGTGCTCTAAGGACTCTGGTGGTTCTGACTATTTTGACTACTAGGTATTATTGGGACAGCAGGAGGATTAGCGTTACTTACTTCAGTAATTCGCGTAGTTCCTGAGGTTTCTGGATCGCTTTGGCGTAGTTCTTCAACTTCCCCTTCTTCTGTTCTGGTGGGCTCTGGATGCTCTTCGTCGGTTAGATCTACCTCTTCTCCACTATAGAAACCCTCTTCTTCATAGTTTTGCTTAAACAATTTCTCAAGGTGAACCCCTCATAATACTTTCCCACTGCATGTATGTCATGCTTATGTGTCACTGTCACTGTCTGAGATCTTGAACATTAGCCTTTTCAGGTTCGACCAATCTACTATATCTTCAAGATGTGTTTTTCATGCAAGAGCATCTTGATTCTTAGCTTGAGAAAGTGCAAACATTTTCCTCTGGGTTCTTTGAAAAAGTATCTCTCGGCTTGGCTATACGATTATGTTCTATCAATAGAAAACTCGGTGATATACCCTCCAATGGTACTATCAAACCAATGATCTACTGCTCTAGATACAGTGTTGTCAAATCTCTTGACCTTCTGGATCAATGCTGGTGTCCAAACTACAGGAGGTCTAGATTTGATCTCAAACTGTGTGTGAGCTAACCTAGCCAACCACTCGTGTAGCTCTTGATGGATTCCTCCAAAGAAGATCTCATGAATGTCAGTGAAGATGTATCTTTGTAGCCAATCTTCAATACTCAGTTTAGGGTTCTTGTTATAGGCTTCAGCGAAGTCCTTCTCTTGATCCTCTATCCACTTCCGAATCTTTGTCTTCGATGGGAACCACCTTGACATTCCCTTAAAAAGATACTTGTCCCAACAACTGAACCATTTTTTGGCACGGGGGCAGACCCAAGGTTTAGCTCCTAGACTGCACCAACAAGCCCTAGCTACTAGCCCTTTCGGCAACACCTACAAAGTAGATGCAGTCTCACCTGAAGCAGCTATGAGGGAGTTGCAGGACAAAGATGTCTACAACCAGGGGAATATCAAGTGGATCTATTACAACAGAACCACAACATGCATCTATCATTCAAATAGCTAGATCTATCCTTCACAGCTATATATATGATCTAATACAATAATGCAACTAACAGTATAACAATGACATAAATCCATGCAACAATCACACACACATAACACCAGATATACGTGGTTCACCCTCTCTCTAGGGCTACGGCCACATAACTGTGCTTATGATATATTAAGATAAAGCTTACAGTTCTGATCTGCACTCTTGGCTAGCAGATCCTCTCTCTCCTTCTCTCTTTCTCTCCCCTTCCTGCGCACCCAGCTACAAGACTTGACCTTCGCACACAGTTGAACATCTTACAATACCATAAGGCTCTCACTCTCAGCACTTCTCTCACTCATAATACAATATTCTCTCAATGAACAAAAATCAATAACAAGGCTCAACAACAGTACCAACCCGACCTAGGTCCTTTCAACCTCTATTTATACATTACAATCCCTCACCGACAGCCTAAGGTCGAAACCTAGGTGTCAAAACCCTAATTACCAAAACCCTAGGTGTCTAGGACCCTAGGTCAACTTGATCCATTTTTTCCAAACTTCGCCAACCTGTCTTTCTTTCTTCATCTTGTGATGCTCCAAATCATCCAATAGTGGCTTTTTCCACTTCCTGAGTCTTCCTTGGTCCATCTTCCTTGTTGATCTATCATCCTCGATCTCCTCATCCAACGACTTTCTTTTTCGCACTTCGCTCCATCTTTTTTGCTCTTTTGCTCACTTCGACTCAGTGACAGTTACGGTGTCTCCCGCGAAGCTCGCTTTTTACATTTTCTTCCTTGTTCTTCACTTCCTTCCATAACCAAGGGCCAACAATCCTTTATATCTATGGTCGTTATGAATGTTATCAACGAAGATCTGATGATGAACCAGGATTTGACTTATTTATATCATATTGCAATATTTATTTTCTCATGTGTGAGTAAATGTTGGAACCTACTTGAAACTTGTCATCCTTCCTATGCTAGTCTTGTTTGGGCTTGTATTTTGCTAGACTCTTCAATAACATAGCTTTCATGATCATACATATGGATGAATTTGTTGGAATTGGTGGCCTAGAAGGCAAATATATGTCACTGTATTTGTTACTCCCTTATTGTGTTTGATCACTAGATGAAAGTTTTATAGGAAACCCCTTCCAACAATAGTGTCTTGCTTTGTTGGGGCATGATTTGTGCCTGTTACGAGGAAAATCTCTCTATGGCTAGGGTGAACCACAACAGACGAAAATGACTGCAGAAATTGACTTTATTCCAACAATATGTTATATAAACCAATGTGCAAGGGAGATAAGAAAGAGGCCTACCTCGTCCAAATGTTTGATGATGTCCATCGTTGAGCGCTTTGACCCAAAGCTATATATACCTGCAACAAGTTCTCAACAAACAAGTGAAAACAAGCATATGGTGGAAATATAAAAGGTTAGCACATTAGATAGCATAATCCGTCAATATACATAACAAATACGCCCATGGATAATAATTCATATATTTGCAAGACATCAATTGGATGGGAAGAGAGTATTTCTATTAATAAATGATCAGTAGAAGTGAAAATATTACAGACTTTCATGTCAGCATAGTTGGGAACCAAGAAACTAAGTTCCTTCCAGCTGGGCCTCCACCACTTCAATCCTCCACCAAAGGCAAGCTCATAGAAGGGAGACAATGAGGTTCTCCATCAACAAGGGAAGAGCTTGGGGGTTGAACACTGTGTTCTGACTTAAAGGACAAAGGGATGTAGACTCAATATGAAGTAAATAATTTCCGCATAGTAACTTTTCTCTCAAAGTTGAATTCTTTCTCCTTTTCCATAGCTCGGAATTGGCCCATTTATAGCCTTCAAAATGCAATTGAAGGGTCGAGTCGGAACATTTCCAGTATATGGAAGGCCAAGTATCAGAGATCTCATGTCGTGACATGGAAACCCGACATTAAATTTTCATTTTCTGGCACAAATCCTGATGTACTCAGGTTGTAGTGGAGAAGCCTATGTATACGCTTGTTGTATAGGGTGCAAGATGCGTACAAGTGGAAAAATGTGTATTTTTGTCTCTAGATTTTAGTAACAGGGAAGACAAGTCTGCATACGGAAATGGAAGAAGGACCTCTCTGGAAGATTGCATAGGGTGAGGAAAATCTTACTCTAACTGATGCCCCCTAATGTGTGAGGTCAGAGGAGTATCTGCGATGACCGAAATACATTATGAATAACCCAGAAGTGGAGTTGTAGGGGACCAGCTGGATGAACTTGTTGCTCATTACTTTCTGCATTGACTTTGCATACATGGCTTCCAAAAATTACACTGTACATCCATGTGAAAATATACCAAACAAGTGTCTATGGCCATGAATAGGCAAATACAAATGTGGTTACATGTAAATAGTTTTCATAGTCACGAACAAGGCCCAGTAGAACCAGTCTCAAAACCAATCTGAAGATATTTGTATACCATGGAGTACAATCTGATCTCCCATGATTACTGAAGTCATATAGGTATTGGTCCAATGAAAAGGAAGCAACAACTCAAGAAAGTGCCAGACACATAGTGATGTCTTCAAGTCTTCTACACAATCCACCAAAGGTGAAAATCTACATCATGTGAATAAAGGAGTTGAGGTCGAACACGATGAGACATCATTTAATTACAGGTCATTGATGTATACCGTTAACAAATGCAAGAAAACCTACTGATAATGAAAGTAGATATCAAGGCACCAAGTACATTCTTATAGGTGTGAATAGGGGAGTCGGTGTCGAACACCTGAAGAATCCATCAATCAGGAGACATTGATGTGTTCCCAATTGTTGATGGTGAGAGAGCCTGCCACTGATGACTGCAAGCCTCAAGGTACTCATAATACTCTAGGCCCTATTTACAAAACAAATGGGCTGAAGTCAATGGAAAGAGACCCGCTGAAAGGAGATAATTAAGGCATCTCTCATCAGTTAGTGCGAGGTACAAAGAAGGAGCTTCATGATTTGGTAGAAATTAGACGAAGAACATGTTCATGAACCAACGACCCTGTGCGTCTTTCATGTGTTCCAAGTGTTATTCGTACATGAAAAATACCCTCTGAATAGTAGCCAATGACGAAAACTATTGACAAAGGCGAGGAAACCGCCAATAAGGCTAATGGAATCCAAGACACTGCATGAATCCCAATGTGTGAATAGATGTCTTGTCGTCGAACACAAGGGAAACCACCTAGTCAACGACCAATGATGAAATGTAGACTGTTGGGTTCAAGGTTACCTACCAATGATGATGATAGGACTACAATATCATGTGATTATGAGACAAATTGAGGGTATGACTGACATGCAAAGTCAAGAGTTTTGAGGAGTGGTCGACACAGATTGATAGACTTCCTTTGAACAAGAGCATGAGACATATGGAAGACTCTGGCAGCATAGACCTGATGATAAAACCATGATATGTAGGAGGCATCAATGAAGTTCTCTGTAGGGACTGGAAGAGTAACCAATCGGTAGAGAAGAGTTTGTAACGAGCTCAACTTCCTAAGGCCATGCTAATCCCAAAATTATGATGATGAATGGACTCAAATAAGTTTGTGCTCTATTCAAAGGAAACATGACTATTGCTGATACAAGATAATACTCCCTTCCCACCCATCTTTTTTTGTTTTTTCATAGACAAATGAATGATATGATACAGAGGAGGAAACGAGTGTCGCAAGTAAGAAAAACTAGTTCCAGCAGTACCTATGCTCAATGCAGGGAAATGCATGCGGGAGATGCACACTCGGGGGAATGTTCCCTCCTAGGTATAGGGTGTCAAATTGCAAAGGATATAAACAAGGCTCTGCTTGGTTAAGGATGCAAAACTGATGAGGCAAACGGTTTATAATGCAAAGCGAGAACTGGCTATAGGCTCAATATTGCAAGAAAGGGCATGAGATGCAATCACAACTTAACGCAAAAAAGTCCCTTTTTATGTATTTTAGTCTACTTGATGTGAAAAAGGGATAAACTTGTGCCAAATAAACGTCTTTTCAAAACCAATTTTATGAATGTTAAAAAGACAAGTTCACTCGACAATCTTTTCACTTTTTGATAAAGAGTCGAAAAAGATCTTAACTAAGACTCATAACCTTTCAAGTCCAATTTAACGAGTGTGAAAAGGACAAATCACTCGACAATCTTTTCGCTTTTTGAACGAGTTGGAAAAGAGCTTAAATAAGACTCATGACCTTTCAAGTCCAATTTAACGAGTGTGAAAGGTATAAATTCATTCGACAATCTTTTTGCTTTTTAGACAAATCGGAAAAGAGCTTAAATCATACTCGTGTATGTTGTTCTAAGCATCACAGAATGGGGGAGGCCAAGGCTCCCGTGCGAAACTTCTGTGAAAGGTCAGCAACTTACCAAGAGTTGACACAAGATTGGGAAAACCCAAAGCTTTCCAAGTCGAGGAGGATAAAATACTTGCAGAGGTTACCTTATCTACAATATATCGAAGAATTCCCCTTATATGGAAGGGTGTAGAAGAAGGAATTTGAGGCTCTACAAGATCATTCCAATCAAAGGAAACCACCCTAGGACTTGGAGGGAGAATAATTGAAGAGAGTGGAATGCTCCCTAGTGAAGAAGGTA
>JZKD02S2336520.1:890-11542 GCA_000966675.3 Picea glauca
CAATAATTTGATCATATTTTTTCTTTTTTCAATGCAAACAAAATTTGAACACGATATTTTATCGTGGAACCCAATTAGGAAAACCACAAACACTTTTCTATTAACTGCAAAATTCTTTTTTACAAGTAACAATAGAAGGAAGATATTCTTCCTCTTTAGATCAACACCCACTCATCAGGATGCACCCACACCCTTGTTAACCAGCTCCAACTGGTAGGAGGTTACAACCCCCTATTTAGTCATCTACAACTGACAAGGAAGCACCTACTCCCCTACAGGATCCAACCTACCCTTGCACCTCCCAACCAACCTTATGTTCATCAATCTGGAAATAGGATATGTAGTTCAATAATGGTCTTCTATATTAAACATTGGATTGCATAATTGTTGCTTTGTCTCCTTTTGTTCTTTATCTTAAATAAGACATTGACATATGCACTTTCTAATTCACATCTCAGCATATTTATAAGCCTTTAAAAATTTCAACACAACTCTTCATAAACAACATGTCTATTCATTTAATATTACATAACCCTTGTTTTAAGTAACATAGTCATTAACATGAATTTTCATAACCACACATAATTTTAACAACCATTTGACCTGTTTTTCATAAATCAATCACATGTATGGATCGATTTATTTTTAACTTGATTCAATATCTCTGCAAATATTATAGAAACCGAGTTCTACAGAGGCACTTCCTTCAACCCATTTACATCTGACCATAGGTGCAGAACCACATGCTTATTAATTTAAGCATTGTCTCTTCTTTCGCCCTTTTCCTTTTATCCCCCATATGTCCAGTGATGGGACCATGTTCTTCAGTACTTCATCCTTCAGGACATCAGGCCTTTGCAACCTTTCAAATCTCTCGAATCAGATTCCACCGAAAAGATCAAATGGTCAACATTCATTCTTCCATTGGTTGAATGATCCTAGCTTGTTCAGAGGTTTCGAACAAATCGATGATCATGACTTAATCTATAGGTGAGTGAATTTTTCACGTTTATTTCATGAGTTCAACGCTTCGGGGGTTCGAATAATTGTGCTCCAATTTCCTCCGGAGTGATCCCCTCTCGAATAAGTCATAAAGCGATGGATACCTTTTGTTGTCGGTTGAAATTTCCACTTACGTTATCCTTCCACTGTACTTGATCAACAGTCGAGAACTCTCCCTAAGTGTTCTTCAGATCAAATGACTCATGTCCACTTCGGGATTTCAATTCTTTGTTGCTGGTGAAACTCCTGAAGTGAAAATTCCCAGAGTGACGTAACTTGCTGACATCACTTGTTGACGTGGCACTGACTGAGTGGCTGACACATGTCACTTATATTCATGGCTTATGTATGCCTAAAGTACCTATGGGACCTTGACACTTGTCATCATCTGATTACGCCACATGTCCTTGCTAATGTAGATCTCTTCATGTGGCACATGTTCTTCTCCTTGATCTAACAGTCAGGATACGTCCCGAAGTGTTCCTATGATCGGGCGATTCATGTCCACTTCAGGACTTCGGCCTTTGAGACTTTGAGACTTTGGGTAATTCGATTTCTCCACTTCCGAATTCTCCTGAAGTGATATTCCCTGAAGTGTAATCCCCGAGTAACTTGACTTCATCCAATGGTCATTATTTAACCCGAAAAGGATTAACACAATCCAACGGTTATCGGGAATTTGGCTATTCAGGATCTTGGGCCTTTGGCCTTGCTTATCCTATCCTTTTACTTTCCTAGATCTAATCGTCAAGATATCTCCCGAAGTGTTCTTCATATCGGGCGGTCCACATTTACTTCGGGACTTCGGCCTTCATGTGATCTTACTTGTTCTCAACCCTTTTCTCCTGAAGTGGTTAGCGTCGAAGTTGACCACTGCTACCTTGGAGGGCTCTAAATAGATCAGACGATCCTCATTTACTTCAGGACTTCGGGCTCTGGTCTTCATCTTTTCTTATCCTATCCTTCCACTTAACTTGATCCAACAGTCGATGTGGATTGTGGAACTGTAACTTGCATGTGGTTTAGTTCATCGCCCAAACTCCACGATTGAAGTTGTGCGATTGTTGGTGGGTCAACCAAAGTCGTCGATATTTGAATCAATGAGATCTGATGGTCTAGACTAATTGCGAGATTGGAAATAACGTGTAGTTTAATTCTCCCTTCGTGCTCTGCAATCAATCCCTTCCCTTGATCTGGCACTTAAGTATCCAACAGTCATGACTTAATCTGATCATTTGGTGGATCAACCATGGTTGTTGATATTTGAGTCGATGATATCTGACGATCTAGACTAATTGTGGGATTGGAAATAGCATGTTGTTTAATTCTCCCTTCGCACTCTGCAATCAATCCTTGCCCTTGATCTGGAGCTTGTGTATCCAGTGGTCATGGTTTGTCCTGTGGGTATTTCGATCCTGATCATTTTTATGAACTATGATTTCCCTTCTGAGCTTCATGTGTATCATCGGTTGTTGACATCAATGACAATATGTATAACAATCTCCCCCTTTGTCATTGAGCGAAACACTCTAACTTCATAAAAACTCCCCCTGTGATGTTTCTTTTATTTATGAAGTAACTCTCCCCCTTTGACATCAATGGGAAAGGGTTTCTCCCCCTATGATATAGCTATGTCTATCTGTATGCTACTGACCAGAATCTAAACTCGGGTAACTCCTCCTGCAATCATACTTTTCATGCCATAATTGAATGACTCCTCCTGACTTTGATCATTGTCTCCCCCTGAATTGATGCCAATTGATGCATTATTTTCTTGAGAGATTAGATTGGAAGAGGGACTACTCCCAATATTTTGCTGAGATATTCAAATACATATCTGGTTAAGGGTTTAGTGAAAATATTTGTAACCTATTCTTGTGTTGGGACATATTCCAATTTAATTTTCTTATTTTCAGCCTGATCTCTTAGATAGTGGTATGTTATTGTAATGTGTTTTGATTTGGAGTGTTGGAAAGGGTTCTTGGGGAGACTTATAGCACTTGTATTATCACAATAAATAGTAGTGGGTTCTTCAAACACTATTTTGATGTCTTGTAAGGTTTGTTTCATCCATTCTACTTGTGTGAAACATTATGCTTATGCAATATACTCAGCTTCAGTGGTAGACAAAGAAATTGAGGATTGCTTCTTGCTTATTCAAGTTACCAATGATTCTCTCAACAAGAATGCTCCTCCACTTGTACTTTTATTGTCATCTACACAACTTGCCCAATATGCATCTAAATAAGCCTTTAAAGAAAATGAATCCTTGCTACGGTACCACAAACCAAGATTTATGGTTCCTTTTAAATACTAAAAGATTATTTTCACAACTTGAACATGGATCTCTTTTGGTGCAGCGTGGAATCTAGCCACCATTCCAATGGCTTGCTTGACATCAGGTCTGGAATTTGTTACATAGAGTGAACTCCCAATCATTGATATGTAGTGTTTTGGATCTATAGCTTTGGACTCATCTTCCTTGCTTAGTTTGCATCCAACTTTCATAGGTTTACAAACAAGTTTGCAATATTCTAACTATAATTTCTTAATCATATATTTAACACACTTGGATTGATGGATAACAAATCCCCTTTTGAATTGTACTATTTGTAATCCTAGAAAGAAATTCAGTTCACCAGGAAAGGACATCTCAAATTCTTGTTGCATTCTCCTAGCAAAGTCCTTACTCATTTTTTCATCATCACTGCCAAATATAATATCATTGACATATACTTCCACAATAATCATACTATCACCAACAATTTTACAATAAAGATTGATTTCTATTGATCCTATTTTGAGGCCTTGTGCATGTAAATAAGAATCTAGCCTTGCATACCATACTATGGATGCTTGTTTTAGCCCATAGAGTGATTTCTTTAGTTTGCAGACTAGGGATGATTTTAAGGATGGAAATTTATTATAAAATGTAGAAACCTTGGCGAATCTTACTAATACTTCATATGCCAACTATAAATGATTGGTGATATTTTTGTAAAAATATTCAAATTTCTAACTATTTTATATAGTTTTTATAAAATGTTGGCGATTTTTGAGGTAAAATAATTTTATCCTATAGAATTTGGGCGAATTATTTTTAAAATAGTGAATCTCGTTTTTGGAAAAACCATGGAAAATTAGCCCATGAGCGAAATTTAGCCCCTAAAATCATCTATGTTGCAGACATAGACTCCTTTGTTAGTTAATTGAAATCCTTCTAGTTGCTCAATATAGACTTTCTCTTATAAGTTTCCATTGAGAAATGCTGACTTGGCATCTATTTGGAATACTTTCAATTTTTTTTGGTTGGCAAAGGCTAAGAACATCCTAATTGCCTCTAATCTGGCCACAGGTGCAAAGGTTTATTCAAAGTCTACCCCTTCAACCTGAGCATACCCTTTACATACCAATCTGGTTGTGTTCCCGATTACTTGCCCATTCTCATTTAGTTTGTTTTTATACACCCATTTAGTTCCAATGGCATTCTTATTTTTTGGTCTTGGAACTAGTTCCCAAGTTTGATTTTTTTTTCAATCTGGTCCAACTCTTCATTCATAGCATTGACCCAATTCACATATTTGCATACCGCTTTGATTGAGTTGGGCTCAATATGTGACAAAAGTGTTATTTCTGTCTGATACAACAATTGTATTCTTGTCTGCACTCTGTTGCTTTTATTTCCACAGTTCTTCAGGATGATCCTTTTGAGTTATTCTTGAGGGTGTCTTTGTGTCTATTCTTGGGGATTCTTCTCTTATCTCTTCTTCTCAAATATCTTCCTCATCTTCACTGGTATCCATATGTAATATGCTAGATATAAAAAGTATGCAGAACAAAAATAAAATGCTAGAAATGGCAGAATAACAATAATATAACCAGCATAATCTCCACAATAACACATAAATGATATAAGAATAACAACAAAAATAGCACTTTGATTCAGAAAGAAATGTTCATGGGCCTCTTCGAGGGGGAAACCTCTAGTCGAGCAGCACTCTGTTACAATAATCTCCAAGCTAGGGTTTTCATACCCTCGACCCTTATTTATACGAAATATGTCTATCAAGAGAAGCATCTAGAGGAAGATCCTTCTAGAAGCATAAGCTTCTATTAGGTCTTCTTACATCCGCCTTATTCTATTTTATTGAAAGGCCTTATTAATATTGACCTTTATTACATCCTAATATATTGATCTACCTATGTGCAGGCTAGGACCCTAAAATGTCCGCCCCCTTAAAATAGCCTTGTCCTCAAGGCTTGAGATGTGGAAACTGCTGCATAATGGTAGCTAGTTCCCAAGTGGCATCTGCTAGAGTTGTATCTTTCCACTGGAATAGAACTTCCTTGATGGTTCTCTGACGCAGGCAGCACTCACGCTGGTCCAAAACTGCTTCTGGTTGTAGCCAAATGGATCCTTCTTCAGCTAACTCGGGAAGGTTGGTTTGAATTTGGCACCTAGTTCTAATCACCTTCTTTAAGCATAAAACATGAAAAACAGGATGTAGCTTCGACTGACTGGGCAAAGATAACTAATAGACGAATTGTCCCACATGCTTGAGAAATGTATAAGGACCATAAAATTTGGGCGCTAGCTTCTGACAATGCTCGGCCTTGAGGGAAGTTTGCTTGTATGATTGCAGTCGCAGAAACACTTGATCCCCTTTTGCAAATTGACATTCAAAGTGACCTTGATCTGCTTGTTACTTCATGTGATTTTGTGCCATGACCAAGTTCTCTTTAAGGGTACAAAGAATATCCTCTCGAACTATAAGTGTTTGGTCAATCGCCTGGACCTTCGAGGTACTCGATAAGTATGAGAGAACTGAAGGTGGATTCTATCCATATATCTCTTCAAAAGGAGTCATGCATGTAGTTGTATGGTAGGAAGTGTTGTACCACCATTCATCTAGGGGTAACCATTGAGCCCACTGATTTTTCTTTTCAGAGGAAAAACACCTCATATATGTTTCCAAATACTTGTTGACAACTTCCTTTTGACCATCAGTCTGGGGATGATAAGTTGTGCTGAGATGCAATTGGGTGCCCTGTAGCTTAAACAGTTCTTGCCAAAAATTGCTTGTGAAAGTTGGGTCATGATTAGAAACAATAGAGTGTGGCATGCCATGAAGTTGGAAGACCTAGTCCATGAAAATTTGAACCACCATGGATGCAGTAAATGGGTGTTGAAGAGTGCAGAAATGAGCATACTTGGAAAGGCGATCCACAACCACCATTATGACTGATTTATTTCCCGATTTGGGTAAGCTGGTAATAAAGTCCATAGAGATATCCTTCCAAATAGCAGGTGAAATTTGAAGCGGTTGTAGTGTGCCTGGAGATTTGACTGTTTCTCCCTTGTTGCGTTGACACACCTCACATTCAACAACAAAATTATGGATGTCCTGTTTCATACCATCCCAGAAAAAAGAACGTTTGACCCTGTCATAGGTTTTGGTGAACCCGGAGAGCCCCGTTGTGGGTGTAGCATGAAGCTTAGAAAGTACCATGGATTTAAGCTTTGATTATTTTCTTAAATACAAATGGCCTTTGTATCAAAGCTCATCCTAGAGCCAAGAGTACCCTAGGGAAGTTGGAGCATTGGTCTGCAATTGTTGGATCAGATGCAAACTTTTGGGATCTTATAGCCATTCTTGGTGCACATCTTGGAGCCAATCTGGTACAATGAAGGAAAGACAAAAAAGGGATCCTTCTTCTTCATATTTTTGGGACAGTACACCCGCCACCACATTGTCTTTTCCCTTCTTGTAAATGATCTCATAATCATATCCAAGGAGCTTAGTCACCCATTTGTGTTTCTCCGGGGAGGAAATGCATTGTTCCAGAAAGTACTTGAGGCTTTGATGGTCTATCTTAATTTGGAAATGTTGCCCCAAGAGATAAGGGCACCACAGATCAACGTCATGCATAATAGCCGACATTTCCTTTTCATAAATGGGTTTTCCCAGATTCCTTTCAGATAGTTTCTTGCTGGTGAAGGCCAAAGGTCGACCCTCTTGCATAAGGATAACACCGATTCCTTTCCCTGAGGCATCACATTCCAACACAAAGGTCTTTGTGAAATAAGGAAGGGCCAGAACTAGAGTGGTGCACTGGCCATCTTCAATGTCTGAAAAGATTAAGCAACAGTTGGAGTCCAAGTGAAAGAGTTCTTTTTTACGAGAGCAATGAGGGGTGCTCCAATATTTCCATAATTCTTAACAAACTTGCAATAATACCCTGTTAAGCCCAGAAATCCACGCAAGCTTTTGAGAGTCTTTGGGTGTGTCTAATCTTGCATAGCTTCAATCTTTTTTGGATCCACCCTGACACCATCCTTGCCAACCAGATGACCCAAGAATTCTACTTCTAAGGCACCAAAAGAACATTTAGACTATTTCGGGAAAAGTTGGTGCTAAGAGAGTAGATGGAGAACTCGATCCACATGAGTAATATGATTTGTCCAGGTTTTTCTATAGATGATGATATCATCAAAGAAAACTAAGACAAAATGACGAAGAAAGGGATGGAAGACATGATTCATGAGGCTTTGGAAGGTGGAGGGGGCATTACACAAGCCAAAGGGCATGACCAAAAAATCATAGTGGCCCTCGTGAGTTCAAAAGGTCATATTGGGAATGTATGCCTCTTTCATACATATCTGGTGATAGCTCGTGCGAAGAAAAAGTTTAGTAAATAATTGGGCACCACTCAATTCATCCAGGAGGTCATCAATGACAGGAATGGGAAATTTGTCTTTAATGGTCAGTTTGTTGAGGGCACGAAAGTCAGGACACATTCTCCAAGAACCTTCTTTCTTCAGGACCATGACTACATGAGAAGAGTAAGGTATTGTACTAGGGTGGATAACGCTTGCATTAAGGAGTTCCTGGACCATTTTCTCAATTTCATTTTTTTTTGAAAAGGGGTGGCGATACAGATGGATATTGGGAGGAAGGCTTCTGGGTACAAGGGTAATGGAATGATCATGAACACCGTGGGAAGGAGGGAGTCCTTGGGGAGTGGAAAATACCATTTGATGTTTAGAAAGGAGGTCTTGGAGGTCTTGCGGCACCGGGGGTGTCTTTGTTGCTTGTATGGCATGGAGTTGGGCAATGACACCAGAATGACCTTTCTTGAGCAGATTTTCCATGTGATGGGAACTAATGACCTCAGGTGAACTAGCAGTGATGCCTTGGAATTTATATTGGTGGCCTTCATGGTTGAATTGCATGGTTAATGCCTTAAACTCCATGAGAATGGGACCCGGAGTTCTTAGCCAACCTGCATGGATCATTCTAGTTGACGGCATGGATGTAGCAATGATTTTCTTGGGAAATGTGGCAATGAATAAAGTTATGGGTGCTTCCACTATCAACTAGAATGATGACCTTCCGATGCTTGATGTAACCAATTAACTTGAGGGTTTGGGGAGTGGAGAAGCCAGTGAGAGCATTGAGGGAAATGACCAGTTCCACTTCGGGAGGGTCTGAGGGAGGGGTTATGTCAGTGATTTCAGGTGACTCAGACACAAGGGGAGTTTCAACATCCTCTTTCAAAATATCCTCAGAGATGGCCATAAAAAGATTTTGTTCCTTACACTTGTGGCCCGAGAAATATTTGTCATCACAATTATAACAAAGGCCTTTGAGTTTACGGGTTTTCGGTGAGGGGTAAAGGAGGGTTTTCGATTTTGAGAGGATACTACATGTTGTGCTTATCTATCTCTTTTAGTAGCCTCCACCCAACTCGAGGGTCGATCCATGAGGACATGGGCCCGAATCTCATCCTTGAGGCCACTGATAAAACACTCTCGAAAGAAAGCATCAGTCATGCCCTTTGTTCGAAAATCCAGGCACTTAAAGGCAACTATGAAGTCTTCTATTATTCCTGATTGTTTCAACTTTGTCAAACGACCCAAATGGTTGGTGTTCGTGTCAAAGCGTTCATAAAGCTCAGTCACAAATTGGGTCCAAGCATTATACCCTTGATGGGAATTTTTTCTCCATTGCCACCATTGCCAACGTTCCTGATCTAGATGGAGAACACCATACCAGAGTTTGGCCAAGTCATCTGTAATGTCGTATAAAGATAAATAATGTTCCATTTGGGTTACCCAACCAGTGGGTTCTGAGCCGTCAAATTTGGTCACATCCACCCGTGGAAGGCGTAGGTCATGTTGAAAGTGATGGAGCTGAAAGGTATGGGATTGGGAGGAATGTTCACCTTTAGTCTTTGGAGGTGCGTCAAAGAAAGGGTCATCTGTAGGGATCTTCAGTTTGGTGCAGAGTGATGCAAAGACAGATTCAAGCTGGGTGATCAGTTCTTGTTTGAATTCCTCCATTGAGGTCTGCATGGTTGTATTTATGGTTATATTGATGGATGTATCAATGGAGGCAACAATAGCATTGAGTTGTTTCACTTCTTTTTAGGTCTCAAGGAAACCAAATTGCAAGGTGTTGAAGTAAGCTTCCAGGTCTTGGCTACAGGTATGGGCCATGAGAATGGGTGAACTGAAAGGGCGGGCGGGGTCAAAATTTTTTCCGAAAAATGATATGTATGAATGTGATAAGTTCGAAGAGATGAATCCAATGGGATAGGTCTCAAATAATGGGGAAAAAATTTCCAGACTTTTTTTTTTTTTTTTTTTACACCTGCAGGGTTATACTCTGGTCTGAAGAATACTGCAGTGATGAAACCCCCAAATGCTTAACCAGAAAGAAATGTGTATTTACTTGGCAACCCGAACACAGTTGCCCAGCAATAGATCTTGTCTGTTTTAATTTATTTATGTTTCTATCCCCCAAGAGTTAGGTATTCAAGGGTTCTACAGACAAGGGTTTTCCCTATGCTATAGCTCTCTGATATACATGTGGGGTCCAACAGTAGTACTCAGCCCAATATCTCAGGGCAATAACTAAGGAGGATAGACCATAACCTTAGTTGTACTACCCGACTACCCAAGTACTAGAGAGTATCTTCCCGAGTGTTGTTCTCAGTGGCACTATAAGAGTCAGGTGGCTGATCGGTTTATCTAAAGAGGGCTTCAGGAAATCTAGGATGATCCGTACAAAAGTGTTGTCTGATGCGCTACCACTCGAAGGGGTACCAACAGGGGTTACAAGGGTGGCTAACAGATGTGCGCTTAAGAACCACTTGTATTTCCTGCATGTATGAATCCCTCAACCACGGGTTTATGCGCGTAATGATAGATCACTGTGGCTTAAATAAATCGGAATACGTCTCTACCCTGATAAAAAATTCCCACAATTTCTGCCAAGGAAAGTGCTCTGATACCACTTGTAATATACCAGATATAAAAAGTATGCAGAACAAAAATAAAATGCTAGAAATGGCAGAATAATAGTAATATAACTAGCATAATCTCCACAATAACACAAAAATGATATAAGAATAACAACAGAAATAGCACTTTGATTCAGAAAGAAATGTTCAAGGGCCTCTTCGAGGGGGAAACCTCCAGTCGAGCAATGCTCTGTTACAATAATCTCCAAGCTAGGGTTTTCATACCTTTGACCCTTATTTATACTAAATATGTCTATCAAGAGAAGCATCTAGAGGAAGATCCTTCTAGAAGTGGAAGCTTTTATTAGGTCTTCTTACATCTGCCTTATTCTATTTTATTGAAA
>JZKD02S2336520.1:15087-26598 GCA_000966675.3 Picea glauca
TCAGTGACACAATAACTTGATCATATTTTTTCTTTTGTTAATGAAAAAAAAATTTGAACACAATATTTTATCATGGAACCCAATTGGGAAAACCACAAACACTTTTCTATTAACTACAAAATTTTGTTTTACAAGTTACAATAGAAGGAAGATGTTCTTCCTCTTTATATCAGCACCCACTCATCAGGATGCACCCACACCCTTGTTCACCAGCTCCAACTGGTAGGAGGTTACAACCCCCTACTTAGTCAACTACAATTGAAAAAGAAGCACCTACTCCCCTGTAGGCTCCAACCTGCTCTTGCACCTCCCAACCATGCTTATGTTCATCAATATGGAAATAGGATATGCATTCCAATAATGGTCTTCTATATTAAGCACTGGATTGCATAATTGTTTCTTTGTCTCCTTTTGTTCTTGATCTTCAATAAGACATTGACAGACGCACTTTATAATTCACATCTCAGCATATTTATAAGCCTTTAAAATTTTCAACACAACTCTTCATAAACATGTTTGTTCATTTAATATTACATAACCCTTGTTTTAATTAAAACAATCATTAACATGACTTTTCATAACCATACATCATTTTAACAACCATCTGACCTGTTTTTCATAAATCGATCACATGTATGGATCGATTTCTTTTTAACTCAATTCCATATCTCTATAAATATTGCAAAAACTGAGTTCTGCAGAGGCACTTCCTTCAACCCATTTACATGTGACCATAGGCACAAAACCACGGGCTTATTAATTTAACAATTGTCTCTTCTTTTGCCCTTTTCCTTTTAGCCCCCATATTTCCAGTGTTGGGACCGTGTTCTTCGGTACTTTGTCCTTCAAGACGTCAAGCCTTTGCAACCTTTCAAATCTCCCGAATTAGATTCCACCGAAACATATCGGACGGTCAACATTCGTTCTTCCATTAGTCGGATGATCCTGGCTTGTCGAGAGGTTTTGAACAAATAGACGATCATGACTTAATCTATAGGTGATTGAACGGTTCATGTTTATTTCGGGAGTTTAGGGCTTCAGTGGTTCGGATAATCTCTGCTCCAATTTCCTCTGAAGTGATCACCTGTCGAATAGTCATAAAGCGGTGGAGACCTTTTGTTGTTGGTTGACACTTCCACTTACGCTGTCCTTCCACTATACTTTATCAATGGTTGAGAACGCTCCCAAAGTGATCTTTAGATCAGATGACTCATGTCCACTTCGGGAATTTGGCCTTCGGGACTTTGGTTGTTTGTTGGTGCTGAAACTCTTGAAGTGAAAACTTCCAGAGTGACGTAAATTGTTGACATGGCACTGACTGAGTGGCTACCACATGTCACTTAGATTCATGGATTATGTATGCCTAAAGTACCTATGATACCTTGACACTTGTCATCATTTGATTATGCCACGTGTCCTTGTTGATGTAGATATCTTCATGTGGCACATGTTCTTCTACTTGATCTAACGGTCAGGATACTTCCCGAAGTGTTCCTCTCATCAAACAACTCATGTCCACTTCGAGACTTCGGTCTTTGGGACTTAGGGTAATTCAATTTCTCCACTTCCCAATTCTGTCGAAGTGAGATTCCCCGAACTTTAAACCTCGAGTAACTTGACTTCATCCAATGGTCATTCTTTAACCTGAAAAGGCTTAACACGATCCAACGACTGTCCAAAATTTAACTATTTAGGATCTTGGGCCTTTGGCCTTGCTTATCCTATCCTTCTACTTTCCTCAATATGACAGTCAAGATATCTCCTGAAGTTTTCTTCACATCGGATGGTCCACATTTACTTTAGGACTTCGACCTTCGAGTGATCTTTATTGTTCTCAACCCTTTTCTCCCGAAGTGGTCAACCCTGAAGTTGACCATTGCTACCTTGGTGCGCTATGAATATATCGGACGGTCCGCATTTACTTTGGGACTTTGGGGCTCCAGTATTCGTCTTTTCTTATCCTATCCTTCCACTTAACTTGATCCAATGTTCGTCGCCCAAAATCCACAATTGAAGTTATGTGATTTTTGGTGGGTCAACCAAAGTTGTAGATATTTGAATCGATCAGATCTGACAGTCTAGACTAATTGTGGGACTGGAAATAATGTGTAGTTTAATTCTCCCTTCACACTCTGCAATCAATCCCTGCCCTTGATCTGGCACTTGCATATCCAACGGTAATGACTTAATCTGATCGTTTGGTGGATCAACCATAGTCGTTGATCTTTGAGTCGATGAGATATGATGATCTATACTAATTGTGGGATTGGAAATAGTGTATAGTTTAATTCTCCCTTCGTGCTCCACAATCAATCCCTTCCCTTGATCTGGTGCTTGCGTATCCAACGGCCTTGGTTTGTCCTGTGGGGATTTCGATCCCGATCACGTTTCTGCACCGTGCTTTCCCTTCTGACCTTCATGTGCATCATCATCTATTGACATCAATGACAATATGTCCAACAATGTTTTCCTTTTCTTTAGTTAACATTATGTATTTGTTGTGATTTTTATATGTTAAATAATTTATAATCATCCATGGATGTTTTCTAGAAGGTTATCACATATGATAAAGAGTCATCCAAATATTTGATTAGCATTGGATTAAGTATGGGTTGAAGTATATGTTGGTGTATCAAGGGTTAATTAAAGAATTTGGAAGTAGATATGCTGTTTACATTCCTTAATTTATAAATATTGGAACAACAAGAATCTTTTAATTGTATCTAAATTTTGTCATGGTGTATAAAACTCATGGGAAACAAAGTATGGAATGGATCCCACATAATATATGTTACAAGACAACATGAGGCACGACTTCAGAAGAATGTGTATTGTTCATGAAGAATTCAATGCTATGGTAAGATTAATAATTTCCACAATCACGTATATTATAATATATATGTTGATATAATCAATACACTTTATTTCTATGTTTGTATATGGGAGATGGAGAGGCTAATCAAAATCGAGCTAATAGACAAAAAATTGCAAATAACCTAGGTATAACATCTATGGTAAGTGATGAAGAAATGATGCACAGAAGTAGCTCGACCACTGACAACAATGTGAGTGATGAATGATGATCAATGCAATTCAATGTCACAAGTGTTATATTTTCGAACATTTTTCTATAAAAATCAAATATTTTGTTTAACATGGACCTTTACATTCTCCAATTTGGTATGGCAATGAGTTATGATAATTGTAACAATTTTTTTTAAACAATTTGTTTACCATGGAATTTTATATTATCTCATTTTGTATGATGAAGGGTTCCTTATTCTCATATAATCAAATGAGTTTCTTGTTATATTGCAGGGTGTGTTTTGTAAAATGTTGTGTTGTTGATTAAAAATATGCATCATTTATATTATTACAATGAACAAATACACAATCAGTTGATATGTTTGTTTAAATGATACGATACATTAATTCCATCATTGTATCCAAACACACTAATTAAACTATAAGAATCAATAATATTAATATAAAAATCATTTAATTTTCTTACTAGTATTTGAAAGTTTATAAAGAAAACCAAGAAAGAAGGCGTTTCATTTGCAATCCTAAAAAAATATTGAATAGCACATGGGGAACTATACCAATGAAATTTGTACACGCTGATGTGTTTTCATCATTAGTACAGGTCAATGCATGTTCAATCTGTAAGCACCATTTTGAACGATATTTTAGCAGACGCCAATGCCCCTAACATGTATGTGTTAATTGCTTCTCCTTTTATGTATGCTGATGGAAATATTATGTTGGCATTTATGTCAACATGAAGACAAGAAGTACCATAGTGGAGTATTCCATGGAACTACAGTAAAAGCTACAAGAATGTTGAGTTACAGGAACACAGTGGATTACCATAATACAAGGGATCGTCTAGTCGAGTGATTTGAAAGAATGAAAGAATGAAAATGAAATAATGAAACAACTTCAATTACTACATTGGTCAAGTGAAGTTGTCTTGGTGACTATATATTATGTTGAGACGGGATTGTGCTGAATAGAATGAATACCGATGAGTCACCCTCTTGAATACTTTCTCGTGCACTATCATTTCAGAGTGTAGTCGAAGGGAAATTTGTTGATGAAAAACCGAGAACCCTTGAGTCTATCAGATCAACATGATATTTGATATTTCATAGCAATTTTTGGTCATCATTCTTTCCAGACCAAAGTTGGGTGACCCTTCAAACCTAAACAATTTACAGCAACCACCAATGGTTAGATCCACTCAAGAAGTCAATTGTTGAATAAATTGTCATTAATGTCAAAGGTTAGTAAGTGATTAAATATAAATGTGACCTTGGTATCACTTTAATAAATACAAAAGTGAAAAAGTTAAGTGGAAAAAGAGTTTACACAAAAGTGGAAATGAAAGTGGATTAAATATAAATATGACTTTAATAAATAACAAAAGTTGAAAAGTTAAGTGGAAGTGGAGTTTATGTAAAAGATGAGTAAATATGAAAGTGGAATAAAGAAAAAAGTAAAAGTGAAATTAGATTAAAGAAAAAGGTAAAAGTGAAAGTGGAGTTAAAGAAAAAGGGTAAAAGTGAAAGAGCACATGGTATGTGCACATGGTATTTTCAAATCATGGTGGTATTTACCTATGGTAAGGTAAAAAGTGAATTAAATCATGATAATCAAAATCTATTGACCCAATTGAAAACATGACTAAACAATCTAAAAGGCACAATGGTTCATTGACATTGTATTAATTAAAATAGTAAGATTAATATCTTATATTTAAAAGGCACATACTTATAATGAAGAAATACATTCCTATATTGAAGAGGTACATTGGTTCATTGTTATTTACAAAGAGACACAATGGTTGAATGTCATATATATGTTGGATGACTATATAAACAAGAAAATATGTTGAAAGAAGGTGTGACTTGATGATTTAAGAAGAAGATATAAATAGAAGAAGAGTCCAAAGGAAGAAATTGAAGTTTGAAGATTAAAAATTGCAGTGAGGGTGGAAAGGTGGAGCAAGGGAGCATTAAATTCCTCTATAGGTTGGAGCCTGAACAACAAGGAATTGCAACTTCCTCAAGTTGGTGCTTGATAAATAAGGGATTGTTGTCTCCTTGAGTTGGTGCTCAAAAAATAGGATTGTTATCTCCTTGAGTTAGTTTTTAAAACAGGGGATTGTTATCTTCTTGAGTTGGTGCTCAAAAGAGGATATCGGTGTCTCCTACAAGTTGCAGCTTGTAAATGAAAAGAAAAATTTATATAAATATATAAAAATAGCATTTATGGTGTTTCATGTTAAAATTTTGTGTGCTTTTCTTCTTTGTTGATCGTTTGTTGTGTTTAATAAGATTAATTATTAAGTGGTGTTAAATATTGGAAAAAGAAGCATATTGATTCACCCCCCCCCCTTAGTATTACAAAATATTCCAACAATTGGTATCAGAGCGGGTTCCTTCATCATAGTCTAATAACTAGAAGGAATATTCTAAGAAATCACAATGGATCAACAAGAAGGGATGTCCAAAAACAAAGCTCCATTATTCAATGGAGATAACTATGCATTTTGGAGTATAAGAATGAGAAGTTACCTAATGGCATTGGGATGTGATATCTGTATATTTGTGATAATCGGTTATGATGTCCCAGTAACTGCTCCTTTAGACACAACTGCAAACAACTCAGAAATGATAATTCAAGAGTTGTAAATGCAATTCTGGGCAAATAATGTATTTGTCAAAGTCGTGCATTGTAAATCAACAAAAGAGATCTTGGAAAAATACAAATCATATATGAAGGATATGCCAAATTCAAGCAAGCAAAGATTTAAACATACAAAGGAAAATTTGAAAACTTGAAGATGAAAGAAGAAGAAAACATTGCAGAGTATCTTCTAAGAGTAGAAGAAATTGTCAATTCAATCAGAGCACTGGGAGAAGATTTAGATGAAAAAATTATTATCCAAAATATGTTGAGATCATTACCAATGAGATATGATGCCAAGGTATATACCTTGAAAGATCGATAAAACCTTGACAAACTTACAATGGATGAACTTCATGGGATTCTTATAGCCTATCAAGTGAGAACATGGAAAGAAAGGACATAAAAAAGGGAAGCAACTTCCAAAGATTCAAAAACAACAAAGAACCATGAGCATGTGTCAAATGAAATTCATTCAGACATATCAAATGAGGAAGAGGCTAACTTTATAAGGAAACTCAAGAAAGGGTCTAGGAAATACAAAGGGAAGTTACCTCTCAAATGTTTCAATTGTGACAAAGTTGGGCATTTTTCCTCCAAATGTCCATATCCAAAGAAGAAGGATAGTGATGATGAAGAAACTTATAACCATAAAGAACATAAAAAGGGAGAAAATAGAAACAACAAGAAATCCTACAAAAAGAAAAATTGTTACTCCAAAGAAAACAGTAGTTCATCTAACATGAGTGAAGATGACGAGACACAACTTCTATTTATGGGAATAGAAACTAAAATTGATACTAATGAATATAATAATGGAGATGAAGGAAACTTAGAAGTTTAAGGGGAAGTAGACCTTGAAGAAGAAATTATTAGTTCTCTCGAAGAATTGAGAAAACATAAAAGGAAGAAAAAAACATTTAAAAAACAATTGTTAGATTATAAAGAAGAACAAAAATCAAGAGAAGAAGAAGTTTCAAAAAACATAAATAAAATAGAACAAATCATTATTGATTTGAAAACTCAACTACAAGAAGCTAAAAGAATTGAAGAAGTCTTAAGTAAACAACTTAATAAAAAGGAGAAAAATTGTGAAAAAATAGAGGTTGAAATAGTTCTTCTAAGAAGAAAACTTGAAAAAGGAACTAACCTTTCAAAGCTTTAAAGTAGGTCAAAAATATTGGATGACATTCTTAACAATCAAAGATCATCAAGTAATAAGGCTAGACTAGGTTATGATCACAAGGAAACTAATAAAGGCTCAAAATCTAGAATATAGAAAAGTGATAAAAATCCAAGGACTTATGAAACTTCCCTTCAGAGCTCCTTCAAAAGAGAAGAGAACCAGATAAAGACTGACTATAATCAACAAACATATTCACTCTCTCGAAAAATAAATGAGCACAAAATAAATACTACTCCAAGAAGAACTCCCCAAAAAAGGTATCAACAACTCTTTCTTGGCTATTGTTTTTCTTGTCATAATTTTGGGCATAAAGAATTAGACTGTAAAGTTGATAGAAAGAACTATCATAAAAGTGTTCAAAGATATGGCCATAAGAACGACAAGACTAGTAGAAATCAAAGGAGTAGAAACTATAATTCATTTTCTTCATTACAATATTACAATATTGAATGCTACAAATGCAACAATTATGGTCATAAAGCTAGTAATTGTAGACTATTAAAAGATTCCATGAAGACAATTATTTCCAACAATCAAGAGGAAAAATATAAGAAGATATGGAAGGAAAAAGAAATAGAAGAAAAGGAAATAGAATGTAAGGTAGTGTTATATGCCAATAATAAAACAAGCCAATGATATGTTGGCAATGGATGCTCAAAGCATATGACAGGAGATCAATTTGAAAAGGAAATAAAAAGGAATTGTTGTATTTGGAGATGATGTCTCTGCCAAGATACTTGGAAGGGGTAGAGTTAGTCTGGGAAATAACAAAGCTAAAGAAGAAAATGTGTTATTGGTTGAAAATTTGAAGCCTAATCTCCTTAGTGTGATCCAAACATGTCATCAAGGACACATTCTCATATTTGACTCTCAAAACTGTGAAATTAGAAAAGAAGACTTGGGAATATTAGTGGTTGTTGCACCAAGGACATCAAGCGATGTATATATCTTAAAGATAGAAGAAGAAGAAAAATGTTGCATGGGCCAAATAGATGAAAGTTGGTTATGGAACAAAATAATGGGACACATAAGCTTTGATAACTTGATAAAAGTTAGTAGAAAGGAAGCTTTGAAAGACATGCCAAAGATTATAAAACCTTCAAACTATGTTTGTAGGAATGCCAACATGGGAAGCAGACAAAAATACGACTCAAGACAAAGGAATACTCTACATAAAAACCATTAGAAATTGTTCATACTGACCTCTATGGACCAAAAAGAACTAACAGTATACAAGGTGAACATTACTTTATTTTATTCATTGATGACTATACAAGGATGACTTGGATATCCTTTCTCAAAGAAAAAACAGAAGCATTCAAAAAATTTAAATTATTCAAAGCATAGGTTGAAAATGAGATTGATCTCAAAATCAAGTGCCTAAGATGAGACAATGGAGGAGAATTTACCTCAAATGAGTTCAACAAATTTTTTGAAATGCATGGAATTAAAAGACACTTTTCATCTCCAAGAACTCCTCAGCAAAATGGAGTTGCTGAAAGGAAAAATAGATCTATCCAAGAAGCAGCCAAAACCATGTTAAATGAAGCCAAACTCCCAAATAGATATTGGAGAGAAGAAGCATATATAGTAGTGTACATACTTAACAAAGCACAACTTAGAGTTAACCACAACAAAACACCATATGAGTTTTGGTTTAGCAGACCATCATTAGTTAAACACTTCAAAGTTTTTGGGAGAAAATGATACATAAAGAAAGATGATGATAAAGTAAGAAAATTTGATTCCAGATCAAAAGAAGGCATATTTCTTGGTTACTAATCCAAAAAAAGGGCCTACAGATTCTATAATCTAATGCTACACAAGATTGTCGAAAGTGAAAATGTAAAGTGGATGATCTAAAGACAAAAGGGATCAAATCTCAATATAATCCACAATTTGATAAAAGGATAAGAGATGATGATGATGAAGAAATTAAATAAATACAAGATGATGAATCACAAAGTGAAGAAGAAAAGGAAGAGGAAGAATCGCCAAGACAAGATACAAAACAACCATCCAGGAGAATACAGAGAAATCATTTTGAAAGTCAAATCCTTAGTAACAAAAGTGTTGGAGTTGAAACAAGAAGAAAACTAACATATGAATCAGAACAAGCATTGATCTCCCTAATAGAACCAAAAACATTTGTTGAGGACAATAAAGATGAAGACTGGATCAAAGCCATGAATGAAGAGTTTGATCAAATAGAAAAAAATCAGACCTAGGAATTTGTCCCAAGACTAAAGAACAAAAATGTGGTAGGGAGCAAGTGGATTTTTAAAAATAAATTTCATGAATATGGTCAGGTTATAAGGAATAAAGCAAGATTAGTGTGCAAAGGATATGCACAAGTAGAAGGGATTGACTTTGAAGAAACCTTCGCTTCAATTGCAAGAATTGAAGCCATCGTATTATTTCTAGCATACTCATGCTTTAAGAATTTTAAAGTCTATTAGATGGATGCAAAGTCTTTGTTTATGAATGGAGACCTAAAAGAAGAAGTCTACACATAACAACTAGAAGGATTTGAACTGTTGATGTTTTGGTAGCTGCAGGAGGTATTAACCTCCATGGATAAACCTTTGACTAGAATAGAATATTCTAGAAGCAAGAGAAAACCTAAACAGATGTGTGAAAACCATGGAAGATAGGTCAGCTCAGCAGAATAAGTAATATTGAAGTAATATATGTAGAAAAGGATAGGTAAACCCTGTTTGAAGAGACACATGTTCACCTGGACAGATTAGTATAAATAGAAGGTGCTTTATTTCATTTAGTACACTCTCACACTCAAGTCAAGTGGTGCATAAGTCTAGAGGAGGAGTGCAATTGCAGCTACTTCATCTGGGTAATGGTCTTGGTTTCTGGTTTTTGGACTTTCTGCTTGGTGTGCTATCTTTGGAGAAAGGTGTGCTATCTCTCTTGGTTTATCTGTTGGTTCTAGTGTGGTTTCCCAAAATCATTATATCTGTCAAAGGTTACGGTGTTTGGGGGTGGCTACGTGCCTATGGTTGGGTGAAAATGGTGTAGCATTATCTATGGTTAAACAAGCACAAAATTCTAACAGGTTATGGGCCCACACCACCTTAGGAATAGTCTAACCACTAGAAGGTAGATCTGCAACTCTCTATCAAGCTCGTTGTAGCAAAATTGTAGTCGCAGTGCCAATTCCTTTGTGCTAGTTCCTTCGTGCCAATTGCAACACCAATTGCAATGCCAATTGCAGCACCAGTTGCAGTACTAATTGTAGTGAAATTTTATCTAAATTATTGGGACTAATTTTTGGTTATCCTAGTGTGCCATAACCCAACACATCTCCTAGTGTCCTCAACCATAAAAAATTTCAAATTTGAATTTTTTGGTCAAAGTCAATGATTGAATGGTCAAAGTCAAAGTTTGACGGGTCAAAGTCAATGTTTGATTGGTCAAAGTCAAAATACTAGTCAAGGTCAAAGTCAAAGATAGTCATGAATTACTCCATAAAATCCGAGTACTGTAGCAGAAGCATGGTCTCTTGGTAGAGCATGGAAGACAAGGACTAACATCATCCTTGCAAAGAACAAAGGGAAAAATTATGGAACCACAAACTAAAGAGCAGGCATCAAAGGATGAAGAGTTTAATATTGGAGCTTCCAAGAACATGAACGTGGAGTAGGAGAAATAATAAAAAGCAACTACTGCAGATCTGAATCTATGGAAAGAGAAGGGATCTTTGTCCAAGAAGCAATCGTATAGCCAGAAAGATCTCATATCTAATACATTCATAGGAATGACACACTTTCTGGGTTGGAAAGAATACTTGTCTCAGTAGAAAAGAAAATCAAGCGAAACAATAGCTAGACTCTGTGTTTCCATATCAGGTTTGATATTTTTATTGATGCCTAAGTATTGCAATCATTTAGAGTTTATTAATGCTAGGAACAAATAAATACTTAGTAACATGTACTATTAATATAAATTTGTATTGTACTTAATTGCAATATGAACTAACATCTCCTCTAGGAGGCATTTCTTGTTCTTATTCTCAAGTAGGACACCTTGGTAATTCTATAATGAATTACCATGAAAATGATAAGTTGTTATATAAAATTCTATTATATTGGAAATACTTTTCTCATGTTGTTTCTGTTTCAAGAAGGTTATCCTACGTATTCTAGGAAGGTTACTGTTAGCACATATTCTTATAAACGGGGAGTTTTTCTCCGAATTTGGGCCCTTGGTGTAAAATGCGAGAAAATGGGGCTTAAAATCCTATCAAATGCATTTTATTCAAAGGTCACAGCCCGAAGCGCCCAAGCGCAAATCTCTGAAAAGTCTCCTATTGGTATTCAAATCAAGCGAGCTAGAGTTGGAGGTAGCCCCCTTTGTCGTCAATGTCATCTCAGTCATCCGTCCAAAGGATGCGTGGCACAAATCTGCAGTTTCACCGATTGGTCACCGGGAAAGCTAGAGAGAGATACATCAGGAATCCCCTGTGCAAGAAGTCCCGAAAGAATCTGGACCATTGGATTGACTGAAGATCTTAGTCGTCCAGTCCTAGATGACACACGAGCGCATGTGATTTAAAAAGTGCATGGATCTGGGTGGTCGTGATCCATGCACCCAGATCTACAGACGAGGTCCAATTATGG
>JZKD02S2336520.1:102163-117113 GCA_000966675.3 Picea glauca
CAAATGAACCTGTCCAAAATCACCTTGAACATAGTCTAGAAAATGTTTCCTATGGGGTGTGGCATGAAATGAAGCCCCTGAATCCACTACCCAAGACTCAGAAATATTATCTACAAAAAGAATCAAAGCATCTTGTAACACATCACCTGTTACATTTGCTTCCTGATTTCTCTCATGATGTCCATCTCTTTGTTTCTTTGGAGCTTTGTAGTCTTTCTTCAAATGTCCTTTCTTCCCACAATTCCATCACTCTATCTTTCCAAGTCTGGATTTGGATCTGCCCTTCCTAGAATTCTCACGGTTCCTGAAACCCCTTCCTCTATCCTTTTGTCTTCCCCTGTTCTCCATGTTCAACGCATTTCCTGATGTCTCACCTGTGTTTTTCCGTCGCATTTCCTCACTAAGGATAACACCAACAACATCATCAAATTTTAAAGTATTTGAACCAGAGACAGTGTTACTTACAGCCATGACCAAGCTGTTCCATCTTTCTGGCAATGAGCACAAGATTAGAAGAGCCCTGACCTCATCATCAAAGTCCACTTTTACAAAACTTAGTTGATTAGTAACCGTATTAAAATCATTTAAATGATCTGCAACAGACCCACCTTCTGACATCTTCATATTAAATAATCTCTTCATTAGAAATACCTTATTGGATGCCGAGGGTTTTTTTATACAATTTGGCCAATGCATCCATCAAACCCTTCGTTGTCTTTTATTTCGAAATATTGAAATCCATCGACGCTGCCAGGCTTAGCCATATCATTCCTAGAGCCTTTTTGTCAAGAATATCCCATTCTTTGTCCTTTGTAGTTGTCAGCTTCTTTTCTATTCCACCCAATGGTAGGAATAGATCCTTCTGATATAAATAGTTTGGCATCTGCATCTTCCATAACTGGTAGTTTTGGTCGTTAAATTTCTCTACCCTAAACTTTCCATCTTCCGACATTGCTCCCACTCGAACCAGGAACCCTCTTTTCCTGCGAGTTACCTTTCACTCTGATACCAGTTGTTAGAAAAAACAAGACCATGGAGCAATAAAATAAAACAAATGCGAAAACAAAACACAGAAGATACACAATACAATAGAGACACAGATTTACGTGGTTCACCCAGTGTGGGCTACGTCCACCAGAGAAATTGCCAAGTCCTTCCTTTATTATTATCCAACATATGAAGGGATACAACCTACAGCAAAACCCATTGTAACTTCCTCTTCTTTCTCTCACAGTCTCCTATCTCATAATACAATATTCACCGTCAACCATAGCCACAATACATTTCCCTCATAAAAGAGGGTTGCTTTCTAGGGAAAAAAAAAACCCTGAAATAATCTCTACCATTAGATATGCGACCTTATAATGAACGGTCCAGATTTACAATGAAATTACAATATACATTTACAAGGCAATTTTTCCTTTGAGGGCTTTGCCCCCAAACCCCCGCTGAGGGCCCGCTTGCCCCCAGACCCCCCGGACCTCGCAGAGGGGGTATCCCCTCTCTGCACTCCCCCGCGTGGAAGAGTGTACATACTTCTGGGGTGTAAATACTTCATGGGGTATAAACACAACTGAAAGTAAAAGACCTATGAATCAGGAAGATAATCAGGCTCCACAACCAACACAAAGACTCCGAGTGGAATCTAGTTCTGAAATACCGTGGGGCTCTGCATAGGTACATCCAAATCGAAATGGATTTCCTAAACATCTCATCATTGGGAGTTGCCTATCGATATGCTACCAAAATTGAGAAGAAATTTAGGCACCATAAAAAATGGGAGTTCGGGTCTGAAAATCTGCAACAACCAAAGCATGGTAAAGACAACCCTAACCAATAACCTCCCGAAAACTAGTCCAAGACACAAGAAAAGAAGGGTAAAGGAAAGAGGAAGAATAACACTGGGAAGTGGTGCTTCTTCCACAAAATCCCCTACCACAACATCGATGAATGTCACTCGAAATAGTCATTGGTGGTCGAGGTCAAATACAAGGAGTCGAACCCTGATTCAGAATCTGATCCAAAAAATACTGAAAACAGATAAATCATCGACACAGATCCCATTGTTATTGTTGTGACAACAATAATTCAACCAGAAGAACCAGTAGATCCTGAAGAAGGGGAGTGCTTCTTCCATTCACATATGTGGGTGAAGGGGACCCTATTGCATTTCATTGTTGATAGCAGCAGCTAGAAGAACCTCATTGTTTTCGACTAAATCGGTAAATGCGGACATAAACTAACCTCCCTAGATCCACCTATATCTAGAACAAAACGAGATAGAACATGGCTCTTTACCTAGGCTCTAATCATCGAATCTATCATCAAAGAAAGGATGAGTGACATACCTTTGAATATCACTTCCTTATGTCTTTGTTGTCCCTACTTTACTCTAGTGCTCTTGTGATATTGATTCTGCAGTGAGATACAAACCAACCAAAGTGAAAGAAGAGAGAATATATTCAATGAAAACCTATGCATATGATCAAGGAATTATGCAATAAAATAAAGATAATTCATGGGAAAGAAGCATGCCGCTGTATTATATTAATAATAGGAAGAGATATTACAACTGGATGCCTTGATGTTGTAAGGTTCCTTCCAACGATTCCTTGCTTCCCACACACTTCTTGCTCCAAGCATTTTGAGACCATGGATTTGATAGCTACTCACAATCTATCTTGACAAAGAAAAACTCAAATCCAACACAAATTTCCCAAGCTCAATCAAACTCAAACAAGCTAACTTTCCCCATGAGAGCTCCTCTCCTTTTATAATTTGAAGAGGAGAAGGTGAGGAGGTTAGGATGATCCCACTAAATCATGAAAGTGAGTCAGATCCAAACCAATCGGAGGCCACCTCACCATAGAATTTTCTCCTTCTATAAGCATCAAGAAAATGATCATTTTTCCCACGTACGAAGACCACCACACCCTAGCTTTAATGCAGCCTACGAAAAATTCACGACCTATCTATAGTGCAACCTGCGGAAATTGGGCATTTCCACACCCTATGTATAGAGAATCCTACGAAAATCCTCCTTAATAGGGTTTTCACAAAGGAAAATCCAATTTCTTCTCTTAGGTAAAGTTCTTCTCCCTTCTTTCTTCAAAAATTCAGGCCACTGACCCCTCTAAAGGAAACAGATAGGTTTACATCATTAACGGTCATAGTGGTGACAAAAACAATGTGTAACAGAGAGCCCCCCAAAGTATGAAGTTAGAACAGAGTGATAGCTAATATACTTTGTCGAGTGTGTGTAGGGAACAAGGAACACGTCGGTCGAAATCCTACCATCAAACAAGGAAATACAGTATAATAATATATCATCATTGAGGTAGGCATTCCCATACTTAGAATACAAATGAATCAAAGAATAAATACCGACATGCAAAGATCCATGTCAAGTAAGACAGGTCATGGCCACCAAACATACACTATGGATCCATGCCAATATGACTCAAATCTGAACATAGCCACCAAAAATACATTGTGGATCTATGTTTTAAAGGCTCAAATTTGAACATATCCACGAGACATACAATGTGGATCTATGCAACAATACAAACTGAATATACTCCAACACAACTTGAATCTGTGAGAAAAGATTCATGGTCTTCATCTCCACTACTCTATAGTACGAATCTAACCATGCGAATACATGTGCTGAAGTCAAACATGGTAGAAACCACTTGATTACTGATCATTAGTGAATACTGTTAACAAGTGCGAGAGAAATCACCATTCGTGTCAATGACTCCCAAGGTACTCTAGTACAATCCAACGAATATGAATCAATATATGAGGTCGAACACTTGGTGGAATCTCTCGATCAGGGGTCAATAATGAAAACCCACTATCAAAAGTGAGGAAACCTGCCATTGAGTCATGCAAGTTCCAAGGTACCAATTAGTTTCTAAGTATAATTCCGGGATAATGAGTTGAAGTCGACAGGAAAAGACTCGTCACAGGAGGGCCTTAATGTATCCCCCATCAATGACATGAAACGGGTAACAACATTTGATGTAGATCAGAGTAACAAGTAACTCAGGACTGACTCAGGGATGGTCAATGCAATAGAAGGCTTAAGGACTGCATAAATAGCCGACGCAATAGAAGGATTTCTGGGTTGAATTTATTTTTTGAACATATTGATGACACGACAACTGTCTTGGAAAAAATGACTCAACAACAGGGATCACAGACCAATTTGTAATCTTATAAAGGAGTATGATCAAGAGACAAGCGTATTTTCCAACCTAGACTCAAGGCGAGTGAAAGGGTGTCATGTTCAAAAGAGACTCTTCCATAGAATACAAGTTTAGACACATTTATTTCCCAATTTCCCCCCCACCATTTTTGGCGAGTACCTCTTTATTTTTTACACAAGCTTGAGGAGGATAACATATGCTTGTAAATGTAAGATCATCCTTCGGACAAGTCCCTCATAGTATGTTTAATGAACCCTAAGAAGGAGTGGTTTGGTCCCATATGGGCCTTTCAATGTTTGTTTTATGAGTCCAAAGAAAGAAAACTCATGGGTTTTTCATGTTTGCAGAGTCTGAAAAACACTTAAAGAGAACTCTCTCAGTTCCTTTTTCATAAGTTAGTCTGAAGAGACCGAAAAAGAGATAAACTACCACTCAACAAACGTTTTCTTCAAATACTTTAATCAGCATGAAAAGAACAAGATCACTCAGCAATCTTTTCATGTTTAGAGAGTATGAAAAGAGATTAAAGGGAACTCCAGGGGGTTCCTTTTTGATATAACCTTTACGAGTCCGAAAAAGTGATAAAAGTATACTCGGTTACATTCTCACATATTTACGAGCACAAGAAAGAACAAAGACTAAGCTCAGTAACTTATTCTCATGTATTTACAAGCATGAGAAAGAACAAAGGCTAAGCTCGGGATTGTTTTCATTTTTACGCAAGATTTAAAACAAAACAAAACTATGCTTGGGATAGATTTTATTTTTACATAAGCTTAAAAACTAAACAAAACTATGCTTGGACCTGGTTTCAATTTTACACAAGCTTGAACCAGAGGAAACTATGCTTGAGGTAGGTGGTTTCATTTTTACACAAGCTTGAACCAGAAAAAACTATGCTTGCGACTTCCCAACACATAATCTAGGGATGGTTGGTACTTTGTCCCCAGCTTAAGAAGCCATCGGTTTAACTTCAGCATGAATTCCAGAGGCTGAGGCAATGCCCCCCAAGCTTAGTTTTGTCCAACTTCAAAAGCGGATGAAAATGAAGCTTAAAATACTAGACGAAGGACTTGACTCAATAGAGAGGGGGAAATTGTTTCATTTTTTAATGAGCTTGACATGGGATAAGAACTATGCTCGAGAATCTAGGTTCAATCCCTAGACCTCTGTTTCAGTTTTTAATGAGATTGAAATCAAAAAATCATGCTCAGAGCTGGTTTCATTTTTTAATGAGATTGAAATCAGAAAATCATGCTTAGAGATGGTTTCATTTTTTAACGAGATTGAAATCAGAAAATCATGCTTAGAGCTAGTTTCATTTTTTAACAATCTTGAAATCAAAAAATCATGCTTCATAACTCTCTTCTTGATCATGGCTTCCAAGAGGATAGTGCTCTGGAAGGACACCACGTCAAGGGACAAAACTCAGTCATAGCCTCCAAGATATCTACACTCAATGGAAGAAACATACTCTGGAAAGAACACATGTTGGGGGTCGTGAGAGGGGTAAGGAGGTCAAGCTCCAATATCCCTACCAAAGAGGTCACTATGTCAACTACCGGATCCAAGCATTAGAATCTGAAGTCATGAGAGACAATGCCACATAATTAACATGTGGCGGGGGTGATATCATCTGCATATAAGAACCATTTAGGGAGGTAATCCAGTCAGGACCGATGAATAAAATTTGATCAATAGTGACAATTCTTCCATCGTGAGGGAAATATATCACACAAAAAAGAGTGGACACAATAGCTTTCATGGCATAGGCATAATCCCACCCAAGGAGTAAAGCGAAATCCAAGGGATCTTGGACTACCATGACATCAATAAAGACAGTTTTCCCTCCCAAAGTTACAGGAAACTGACGAAGGGTCCCTAAAGGTTGACTGGTTCTTCTGTTAAAAGATAACAGATTCTACATAACCGGTGCAAGATAAGGACAACCCAAATCCTGCCAATAAATAGAGGACAAAATACTAATGGACGCACCTTCATCTATTAGTGTCTAAGGAACGTCCTGACCACAAACCTGTACTGTAATCTAAAAAGAAATGTGAGAGGGAAGACAAGGTCTAGTTATCACACCTCAATCAAATCAGATGGCCTCATTACTTGGAGGAGGTTCCACAGGAGAAGGAAGAATACCCCTCGGCATGGTAGAGTCTGTATCAACAAGAAAAACGTGGGTAGTATTGGGTTTACTCTTGAGCGGGAGAGTAGGATAGACTGATAATGACATCAAATTGACCACTTGGGTTTCATTCTCCAAGGGGAGAATGGGGTCGACGGGTGGAAATGGATCGACCACTTGGGTTTCACTCTCTAATGGGAGAGTGGGATTGACCAAAGATGGGATCGAATCAACCACTTGGGTTGCACTCTCTAACAGGAGAGTGGGATCGACTAAGGATGGGATTGGATCGACCACTTTGTCAACTGGTTCAACTAAGGACATGACCATATTGACGACATGATTAACTGGACTGGCCAATGAAGGGACTAGATTAATCATTTCATCAATGACAAGTGGGTCGAGAGGAAGCTTGCGATAAGAAGCTGGAAGTTGAGGCTGTGAAACAGTCATGTTTTCCAAGAATTTCAAGGCTTCATCCATACGAGGGAAAAGGTGATTTAGATGACTCCATTTGCATAACATGCATGGGAACTTGACTCTACTTTTCTTCTTCCCAACAGTATATTGACCAGTTGACGGGAGGTCATCAACATGTTGTTCAGAGGCTGGTGACGGTGTGTAGACCATGCTTCTATAACCTTGGATAAACCAGGGCAAATCCTTAAGAAGATGGATACCCTTACAAAGCCTGCAAGGGTACTTGGGCTTGCGGGTGGTTTGGGTGATCTTGACATCATCAACACTCACAGCATGATTAACAGTATCTCATTGTCTTTCCAACATGTTCGGCAGTGGTTGAAAGTTTGGAATCTTTTTTATTTTTATTCTTTTTATTCTTCCTTTTCTTCTTCTTCTTATCCACCGGGTTACTAGCTTCAGATCTTTCACTCAGCGAAGAAGACGAAATGGAAGGAGACCTTACAGGTGCAGAAGGTGAATAAGATCTTACTGGCGAAGAAGGTGAAGGAATAAAATGAGGTTGATGTTCTTGGGGGAAAGTGCTTACAAATGAAGCACTAACTGCATTCGGGACTACCTGAGTGGAAAACAACCACACTGTCAATCTAATTGTTAGGCTTGGAAGGCTCAAAGTAGCAATGTGAGGAGGACCAATGTTTTCGTAAGAATAAAAAACAAAAGGCTCCCCTGGAGCAGGGGTTCCTTCATTGGTCATTTCAGGAATTGACAGCATTAGATAAATATCTAACCTAGAGTCTGCTAGGGAAAACAAATAGCACATGCTAAAAATCTAGTAAGCAACAAGCAAACAAAACTTTCTCACAATGAACTCGCTAGTTGGTGATGAAATCCAATGTCGTGGGATCAAAGTAAGAAAGGGCTAAGATATAATAGGTGGGAAAGTTACATTGACAACTTGCTTAATGGACTTACACCTTGGTGCAAGCTCCCACACATAATCGTGGGTATACCCTCCAAGGAGCTCGAGTGAGTTTGGCCAATGTCGATTCCAGGTACCGTGAAGACTTTCCCCTCCATATTCACCTTGTGTAAAGAACCTAAAGAGAAAGGCCACTAAGGTTACCAATTACTACAGTGATGCCTGGGGAAACAGTCGACAATCTGATCCACGTGCAAAGGCAGGGTATCTAGACAGGAATCAACTTGAAAGGATTCCACTCATCATTGTGGGTATACCTTCAAGAGACCCCCATAATACGCTCAATCTCTACACTGATACCAACAAAGCAAGGTGAGTAGCTATGCCAGTCTCAATACGACCTCGTGATTGACCCTTGTGTTAGAAGGGCTTCCCAGGAAAAAATGTAATAGATGGATTTCACTTATCCCTAACTCAAGATTCTATGTTTTCTTGCATCTTTATACTGATCCAAGTGGATATCGGTGGCCACCCACCTTTTCCAACTGCCTCAAAATAGTTTTCTGGCAAATTTGGCAATTTACTATTTTTAGCAGTTTTTAACTTTTGGGGCCATTTTGAGGGCCCAAATGAAGGTTTTTCGAGATAGAGGTTCTCAATGATATTTGAATGTATGATTGAGCCCCCAAAATTAATCTCCTCGATGATACCTTTCCAATGAGCTATCATATGCCTAAAATGGAGATCGTATGCAAATGTTACGACCCCAGAAAGTTGATGTACTAACTTACCTAAACGGGGCCCACATGACTTTTGGTGATTTATCTCCTAGGGTTAGGTTTTTGTATGTCTAGGGTTTTTGGCATTCATGTTTATTGTAAAAATTCCTTCAGAGCCTCATTGTAATCATATTCTTGCGAATGCGAGTAGCCGTCACATCTCTTCTCAGAGATAAGCTACCACCATTCCAGTGAGTCTTTCACTCTGTATTTTTACAGTCTCTGTACATTTCTTTCATTAATAGAAATTGTGTATTACTATATATCTATGTTTATGGCTTCATCTCTGATATATTTCTATTATATTATTGGATATATGCGATATCTATGTGCATTTCTTTATTATATCTCTGCTCTCATTTCGTGTCAAAAATAATCTGGATCAATGGTATCAGAGCAAGCTGTTCTTGATCATTTTTTTAGTGCATGTCCCCGACGAGGTATGAGTATAGCAAGTTGGGTCTCTAGATTGTCTCTCTTGAAGACAATCACTCTTGCACACCCAAGAAACCCTCAATGGTGGAAGAAAAGAAAAACGACGGAGTAGACGATCCTATCAGTCTATTGCTTGAGCGAGCTCTCATATGACAGAGGGACGAAATGATGGAGAATTTTTCCCACATCCTTCAACGCCTGCAAATAGAAACAGGTGCATCTTCATCAAGCAGCCACTTTGGAAGAACCTCGCCTTTCAAGGTACAATTTAATTTTTATATTCCTGTATTTGAAGGACAGATAGATGCAGAAGCCCTAGAAAAATCGTTAACTCTACTAAAAGGTTATTTCTTTGTTCACAATTTTTTCAAAAACGAAAATATCAACTTCACACTCCTTAAAGCTCTCCATCATGTCAAACATTGGTGGGAAACTTACTGGGAGAAAAGTTCCACAAAGGAGTCCGGAATATATGGGGCCAAGCCCACTTGGGATTTTTTTGTGGATGTGGTAAAGGAACAGTATTACCCTATTGGAAACTATGAGGACTAGTACATGAGATGGACCACACTGAGGCAAGAGAGGGGCCAAGTAGTTCCGGAGTTCACCAATACCTTCCATACCTTGCGCGCCAAGCTAGGTATCAAAGACTCTGAACGACATTTGGTTCTGAAATACCGTGGGGCTCTACACAGATACATCAAAACTGAAATGGATTTTCTGGACATCTCATCACTCGGTGTTGCTTATTGATATGTTGTTAAAATCGAGTAGAAATTTAAGGGCCCATTTTGAGGGCCCAAATGAAGGTTTCTCGAGATCGAGGTTCTCAATGATAGTCGAAGGCATGATTGAGCCCCTAAAATGAATCTCCTCGACGATACCTTTCCAACGATCTGTCATACGCCTAAAATGGAGATTGTATGCAAAAGTTACGACCCCGGGAAGTTGATGTACTAACTTACCCAAATGGGGCCCACATGACTTTTGGCGATTCATCTCCTAGGGTTAGATTTTTGGATGTCTAGGGTTTTTGGCATTCTTGTTTATTGTAAAAAGGCCTTCAGAGCCTCATTGTAATCATCTTATTGCAAATGCAAGTAGTCGTCACATCTCTTCTCAGAGATAAGTTGTCACCATTCTAGCAAGTCTTTCACTCTATATTTTTACAACCTCTATACATTTCTTTCATTAATAGAAATCATGTATTACTATATCTCTATGTTTATGGTTTCATCTCTGATATATTTATGTTATATTATTGGATATACGCAATATCTCTATGCATTTCTTTATTATATCTCTGCTCTCATTTCACGCCGAAAATAATCCAGATCATTTGGAAAGTTATCTTTCACACCTATTCCAAATCCCTATAACTAATATAATGTAGGTTTGCTACCAGAAAATATAAAAATATCTAATCAATTTTTATAAGTGCTTTATTTTATGGCTATTGTTACTCAAGAGGAAAATGGCGTGGACAATATGGTGTTTTGACCGACTCAAAAGTTATGCAAAGAGATGAAGATGCAATATTTTCATTTCGCTGAAAGCTATGCTATGAGAAGGAGAAAACTTGTATCATTCCCATATGCACAATGTCACAAAATTTAATTAAACTCATCAATATCAATATTCTCAAGAAATGAGCAAAACAGTCTGTACACCAATACACGATTCATGGCCCAAAAAATTTTCAGAATTCAAGACCAAAAATCATGCAATTTCACTACTTCAAATCAAAAGATGTCCCCAAACTAATATAAAGAAAGAAATAAAGTTTTTTGTTTTAAAGATAAATAAAAGCAATAGTAAATCACTTCAAAACAAAAACAACCCAAACTAAGTTTCTCTTTTAACATGAATTATTCAGGAAAAAGAAATGTTCTTTCACTAAACAATTCTAAAGAAAGACACTCAAAGGAAGAGATCAAATTTTGTCAAGCAGACTATAATCAGATCCAACAAATCACCCCAGAATCATATCACAGATCTGGGCAAGGAAAACCACCAAAAAACAAAAATTTCGCAATCACCGCAGGCTAGAAGACTGGCACAGTGCGGAAATCCTTGATCGCCATAGGCCAGCTATGGGTCAGGCACGGAATTTCTGCACTGGTATAAACAAGTAGGGTGCAGAAATCCTAAGTCATGGCACTGTCTCTCAAAGTAGGGTGCAGAAATCACACAGAAATGGAAAAAATTAAAAAAATAAGAAGGTTTTCCAGTGAAGTCAAGCAGTCAAAGAGTTAAGCTGGATATCCCAATGACTTAGAAAACAGAAACCAAGAAATCAAAGAAAGAAATCAAGACAAACTAGGGAAACAATTCGTCCCCTAGTGGAGTCACCAATTTTGTTGTCGAATAAATTGGTAAATGCAGACATAAACTAATCTCCCTAGATCCACCTAGATCTAGAACATGGCGCTTTCCCTAGGCTCTAATCATCGAATCTACTATCAAAGAAAGGATGAGTGACATACCTTTGAATATTGCTTCCTTATGTCTTTGTTGTCCCTGCTTCGCTCTAGTGCTCTTGTGATATTGATTCTGCAGTGAGACACAAACCAACCAAAGTGAAATAAGAGAGAATATATTCAATGAAAACCTATGCATATGATCAAGGAATTATGCAATAAAATAAAGATAATTCTATGGGAAAGAAGCATGCCACTGTATTATATTAATAATAGGAAGAGAGATTACAATCGGATGCCTTGATGTCATAAGGTTCCTTCCAATGATTCCTTGCTTCCCACACACTTCTTGCTCCAAGGATTCTAAGACCATGGATCTGATAGCTACTCACAATCTATCTTGACAAAGCAAAACTCAAAGCCAACACAAATTTCTCAAGCTCAATCCAACTCAAACAAGCTAAATTTCCCCATGAGAGCTCCTCTCCTTTTATAAGTTGAAGAGCATAAGGTGAGGAGGTTAGGATGATCCCACTAAATCATGAAAGAAAGTTAGATCTAAACCAATTGGAGTCCACCTCACCATAAAAGTTTCTCCTTCTAGAAGCATCAAGAAAATGCTCGTTTTTCCAAGTACGAAGGTCATCACACGCTAGCTGTAATGCAGCTTGCGGAAACTCCGTGACCTAGCTATAGTGCAACCTATGGAAATCAAGCATTTTTGCACCCTATGTGTAGAGAAACCTACGGAAATCAGGCATTTTTGCACCCTATGTATAGAGAAACCTACGAAAATCCTCCTTAATAGGCTTTTCACAAAGGAAAATCCAATTTCTTCTCTCAGGTAAAGTTCTCCCTTCTTTCTTCAAGAATTCATGCCACTGACCCCTCTGAAGGAAACAGATGGGTTTACATCATTAATGGTCATAGTGGTGAGGAAAACAATGTGTAACACTCATCTCAGTTGAGGTCGTCAAATAGTTGGGGTTTTCGACAACACCACACCCACAACCATACAACATCAGGAGGCTTCATCGGGGACAAGATCTCTGTGTCAGTCAGTAGTGCCTCCTATCCCATGGAATCCAACCCTTCAAGGATGAGGTAGTGTGTGATGTTTCCCCTCTTGATGTTTGTGATTTGGTTTTGGGCCAACCATATATGTGGAAATGTCATGTTGTTTATGAGTCTCGATCTCGTACTTTCATTATTACTCTGGGGGGTCATCTCTACAAGATACCATAAGTAGTTCTGACTATTGTTCCACCAAAACAGTTTCGCGAGGTAATCTCTCATACTGCAAAATTCATCCTCTTCACTGTTGTTCAATGGATGCATAGAAGACCACTACAACCACTGCAGCTTCAACACCTTCTATCCAGCAGAAGCAAATTGTAGAAGAGAAAACATATATTGTTTCTTCACCTACGATGGTGCCTACACAATGCCCCGTCAATCCCAGAGACAACAGGTTGATGGAACAGATTCAACCCCGCCAACAACAAGTTTCTGATAGCCTTCCACAGAACAAGCAGCGCAACTTCTCCAACAAGGCATGCAACTCACCAAGATTCAGATTCAGAAAATGCATTCCCCTCTTCCCTGAGCACTCAACGCAATGGAGACCATTGCTTCCTAATGAGGGAGGATTGATCCAGGTGGATATTGGTGGCCACCCACATGTTCCAAATTCCAACTGGCTCATCTGGACAGTTTTTAGTTCAATATGTTTCTCTGTAATGGAGACATTTATTTGTAATTGTGGGTTTTGCACTTACGGGGTTGTCCTGAATCCCTACAAAACATCTAAGTGGATATTGGCGACCGCCCACCTATTCCAACTAACTTATTTTGGAATTTTTCATGTCAGTTCATCATTTTGTACTTCCAAGTCCGTTTTGGGGCTCTAAGCAGTGTTTTCTTGGCTTGCCACAATCAAACTGTAGACAGAGTTAGTGTTTTATGACATAGTGCGTAGTTCTCAAAAATACCTTTCCAAGAGGCCATCACATGCCTGAAACGAAGATCGTATGCAAAAGTTGTGACCCTGGGAAGTTAATGTACTAACTTACCCCAACGGGGCCCACATGACTTTTGGTGCTTCATCTCCTAGGGTAAGGATTTTGGATGTCTAGGGTATTTGCATTCATGTTTATCATAAAAATTCCTTCAGAGCCTCATTGTAATCATCTTGTTGTGAATGAGCGTAGCCATCACATATATTCTCAAAGATAAAGCCGTCACCATTCTAGTGAGTTTTCCACTCTGTACTTTTACAATCTCTGTACATTTCTTTCATTAATAGAAATCATTTATTGTTTTATTTATCTGTTTCTGGCAATTTTTGTCTGTACTTCATTGTAATATCTTTGCTTTCATTTCATTTCGAAAATAATATGGATCAACAAGACAGCTAACATGAAGAATGAGAGGCTTCCTATCACTACTTTAAATAGTACTATAGGCCACTCAAGGTTCAAAATAGATTGTACTAGAGGTGCATTTTCTCGGTTAAACCATTCGAGGATAATGGAAGATGGTGCTCCTCAAGATATCAATATTGTTAAAAGAATTATCATACCTAAGTTTAAAGAAAAAAATGTGGAGCTATAGAGAGTCTGAGAATACGAAAAAGTTCATTTACTATAAAGAAATAATTAACCCCAAATTAGTAAATTGAACCATCTTTTATTATTGCTAGAGATAACAAAGAAACTAAATATTGCAAAGATAAGGACAAATCTACATGAGCTTCATATTGAACAAGAGGTTGGACAAAACCTAAAACACCTTGACATGAAATAATTGTAAAATTCGTGAGGCGAATAAAGTAGATAATGAAAAAAAAAAATCTTGAAATGACCACACTACAAAGAGATTAAATCTAATTCTCTAAACATTATTAAAACCAAACTCCATAATTTGTTAACCCATAAAAATATAAAATAACTTACAAATTTTATTTTCAAATTATTTGATCATAAAAATAATAAGATAAATCAAATTAATTAATTTAATTTCATAAGTTCAATAAATCATAATTAATCTAAGTAATGTGTAATCATAATCTCATCATTTAATTATATTTAACATTTTTTACACTAATTTTTTTACCTTTTATAAGTAACTACTTTTATAACAATAATAATCTATAATCAAAATAATTATATTACAAATAGATCATATTGAAATTAAGTTTTGTTTCTCTCATTTATAAGAGATTAAACTACAACTATGGTTAGTATTTGGTTTCATGTATGGTACTAAGGCTAGCTATTGTTATAAAGTACTTGACCCCACTAGAGGTAGCCACAATGATAACCACAAGGGATATTGACTTTTTTTAGGATATTATTTAAGTTGAAATTGACTTTTGGTCATGGAGTAAGACCTAAAATTTCTTCTAATTGTGGCTAAGAGCCCATCTTTCTCAGATGTAAGGAAACATGTTAATGACCCAATACCTAAAAGCATTTGGTAGGAGTGAAAGATTTCCCCCTTATAAACCACCAATAGGTCATTTCAGGGAGCGTAGTTTTCCTTGAATAACGATGATGAGTCAACCCACATTCATGGATATTAGCCAGCAATAGTTCTCCTCACTGCCAAATGACAACTCAAATATC
>JZKD02S2336520.1:120133-133148 GCA_000966675.3 Picea glauca
CTGCACACAATCTCTGAGATGATGATATCGGATATCTATATGCTTAGATCTGTCATGAAACACAGGATTAATCGAGAGTTTAATGCAACTCTGATTATCACAATAAATCACTGTCAGGTCTAAATGAGAACCAAACAAACCAACCAAGATCTTCCTCATCTAGATAGCCTCACATGTAGCTTGACTTGCTTCCATGTATTCTGCTTCTGCTGAACTAAGTGCCACGGATCTCTGTTTCCTGCTATACCAAGAAACAACTATAGATCTAATACTAAAGATCCCTCCTGATGTGCTCTTTATGTCCGTTGGGCTGCCCGCCCAATCTGCATCCGTGAAGCCATGCAACTTCACCTCATCCGTTTGTCTGTACCATAATCCATACTCAGATGTTCCCTTCAGATATCTCAGGACATGCTTACCCACCTTCCAAAAGAGTTTGGTAGGCTTAACCATCGCTTGACTTAGCTGGTTAACCACATAGAAAATGTTCGGTCTCATGTTCACTAAATACATTAGTGAACCCACTAACTGTCGATAGACAGTAGCATCCACTATCTCTCCAGAAGTAGCATCCTCTTTCGTCCATTTTCCTGGAAGAGGAGTATCCATGGGTTTGCAACCCTCCATGTGAAACTTACCCAGTATCTCCCTGGTATACTTTCCTTGAGACACAAAAATTTCACCATCTCACTGCCATATTTCCAAACCAAGGAAATAATGAAGAAGGCCCAAATCCTTCATCTCAAACTCCTTTTCAAGGTCCTCCTTGCATGAGAGTATCGGCTTCTCATCAAGTCAATATTAAATCATCAACATAAAGCACAATGATTAAAATCTTACCCTCCACCACAATTTGGTATAGGTTTGCATCTACTTCACTTTTGGTGAAGCCCAACCCGGTGAAATAGTTGTCTATCCAAGTGTACCAAGCACGGGGTGCTTGCTTCAGCCCATATAGTGCTCTCTTGAGTCTGCACACATGCGACTCTCTTTCAAAGGTCTCAAAACCTTCTGGTTGCTCAATGTACACTTCTTCCTCAATGATCCCGTTGAGGAACACAGTTTTTACATCCATCTGATGAATGCACCAGCCCATCTGCACTGAGAGTGCAAGGATGGATCTTATGGAAAATTACCTTGTGACAGGTGCAAAGGTCTCACCATAATATATCCCCTCGATCTGTGAGAAGCCCTGGGCCACAAACCTGGCCTTGTATTTCTCCACACTCCCATCATCATCTTGCTTTACCTTGTAGATCCATCTCGAACCTACCACCGATTTATCAATCGGTCTTGGGACAATTTCCCATACATTGTTTTTGACAATGGAGTCATACTCCTCTACCATAGCATCAACCCAAGTGGGGTCCTACACTGCTTCCTGAAAGGAATATGGTTTAGTCACAATACATTTTCTCATGAGATCCATGTATCCAGCAAATCAATTAGGAGATTGTCTCTGTCTGTGCTGTGAAATAGGGGCTCCTATATTCTGTGCAGCATCTAGTCTCAATCTATCAGCTTCCGTGGTGCGCTTTCTGCCATTTCTGATGGATGGCTCTGCTTGAGTGGTTTCCTCCACTCCATGAACCTATTCATGTGGATGATCCACATCTTGAGACTCATCCTTGGGAACCAACATTTCCTCTTCTGCATGCAAGTCTAGCTCCCTCTCAAGTGACAACCGCATGGATTTCCCCTCATCAAATTTTATATCCTATCGCATAACAGTCATCTTACTATTTGGAAAATACACATGATAATTATGGGGTGTTTCTGTGTACCCCACAAATATCCCAACTTCAGCAATCAGTTCCATCTTCTTCCTGGCATCCTTGTTTATATGCACATAAACAGATGAACCAAAATTTTTAAAATGAGAAGCATCAGGTTTCTTACTAGTAAAACCTTCTTCAAGTGTACTCATGTTAAGTACTCTATGAGGACAACGGTTCTACACATAAACTACAGTATTGCATGCTTCTACCCACAAATGCATAGGTAGGCCCTGATCATGCAACATTTCTCGTGCTGCACTCACGATTGTTCTGTTCTTTCTCTCTGCGACCCCATTTTGTTGTGGGTTATGAGGCGCTATGAGTTCTCTTCGAATTCCTTCTCTGCTGCAGAATTATTTGAATTTGTTAGAGATGTATTCTCCACCATTATCACTTCTTAGAGCTTTCACTTGCTTCCCCGACTCTTTCTCCACCAATGCTTTAAACTCACTTTACTTTGAGAATGTTTGATCCTTCTTCTGCATGAAGAATATCCAGCATTTACGAGAAAAGTCATCAACAAAAATAACATAATACCTTTGTTTTGTTGTTGAATCAACTGAGAATGGCCCACACACATCCGTGTGAATTCTCTCCGGGATCATCGAAGCACGGTTCTCCTTTTCCTGAAAGGTGGACTTTACATACTTACCCAGGGTGCACCCCTTGCACTGATCTGACTGAGCAAGTGTTCCCCTTGGAAGTCCAGTAGATATTTGTTGCATGATCTTCAAGGCTCCATGATGAAGATGGCCTAATCTCCTATGCCATAATTCACCCTCATCCCAGCTCACCACTATTTCTGCCTTGCCTATCATGGCACCGCAGCCATCTACCTGCAGCATATAGAGATTCTTAACTCGAATCGCTATCTTCTTGACTTGACCTATTGCTTTATGTTGCAGGTAGGCTATACCACTGCTAAAAACAACATCATAGCCTCTGTCCTCCAACATTGCAACTGAGACCAAGTTTTTCTTCAGACCTGGAACATGCATAACATTTTTCAATTGAAATGCTTTACCTGACTCCCTCTGAAAGGCATGGTACCAATACCAGTTGCACTGTATTTTCCATCATCTCCCATCTCTATATGCATTCTAAGATCTTTCTCCTCCAATTCAATGAAAGACTCTTTATCTCTTGTCATGTGGAAGGAGGCACCACTATCCAAATACCACACTGATCCTGATGCACTTGAAGCCATGCATGCGATCAAAGTGAAGTCAAGCTCAAATTGTGAGACAAGAGCCTCACCAGTTGCAACTCTAGCAACCATCTTGTTCTTCTTCTTCTGCGGACAGTTACTAGCGAGATGCCCATGTTTGTGACTGTGAAAACACTTCACCTTTGACAAATCCAGCTTCTTGACTTTAGACTCGGAATTTGATTGGAATTTCTTCCCTTTCCCTTTCCTTGCCTTGGCAGTCAAAGCACAATCCTCTTCATCATCACGCTTTGATGAAGATCCATCTCTGGTATTCCGCCTGAACTCCTCTTGCACCAGATCTGACCATAGTCGTTCCCAATCCGGAAACTTTTCCCTTCCATTGACAGAGTCTTGATAATTGTGCCAACTCTTAGGAATCCCTAAGAGCGCCAAGCTCACCAAATCATCGGAAGCGACTGTTATTCCCACACTTCCAAGCTCATCCCTACATTGGACAAACTTCGTGAGATATTTTGGAATGGTGTCGCCTTTCTCCATCTTTATCTTCTTGAGTTTATCTTTGAGTGCCAATTTCCTATGGTCGCTACTATTTTGGAACAGATCTGTCAAAACCTACCACATTGCATATGGTGTGGTTTTCCCATGGACACTTGAGACAATGTGGTCTCGTACTCCATCCAATAGAATCCTCCTCGCCTTCACCACTTTCTTTTGCCATGCATCAAGATTTGCAGTATCTTTCGCAACTGGCTTAGGAACATCTGCATCAATGTAACCCTTCAAGCCATTGTCTTCGAGCACTGCCTCCATCCTGTCCTTCCAAGAAATGTAGTTAGAGCTTCCCTCGAGTGCATACTCCAACCTCAATCCATTGAAAGACATTTCAATCTTGAATCAAGTGTTGCACCAAGAAAATCTTGCAAATTTGAATGTTATCCAACCCAAAACTCAACCCCTTCACTTTCCTCTTGCCTTGGGAGGTTCGCACCCCACCTAAGAGCAACCTGATGGAGTTCGCACCCTACCTGTGTATAGTATGTGAACTTTCCTGTCAAGTTCGCACCCTGATCCACTGTAGCCTGCGAGAATGCCCTGTCAAGTTTTCACCCTACTCCATTGTAGCCTGTGAGAATGTCAATGAAGTTCGCACCCTGCTTCATTGTTAGGGTGAGGGAAGTTCGAACCCTGCTAGTGTATTTTCCTACGAGAATGCCAATGAAGTTCGCACCTTGCCTTTGTCTAGGGTGTGAGAATTTTTGTTCTTGAAAACACTGGAAGTTTTCAGTACTAGGGTTCGCACCCTGCTAGATATGGGACCTGCGAGAATGCAATTATGTTCACACCTCACTTCCGTGACTCTGTGGCCTCCGTGGCTCTGATACCATGAAGAAATTTCGATACAAATTAATGTATTCCTACAATTCTCCTGATCTAACAATTTCCTCCACTTGTTAAATATAGAATCGTTGCTACTCTTATTATTGTGGAAGAAATTAAACCACGATCACAACCACAATGCACAAAGTGAAATATCAATAACAAACAACACAGAAGTTTTATCGGGAAAGAATAAAAACCCCACTATCATATATTGTGTATATCATGAATCATGAAACAATCTCATACAAAACTCTAATCCAAGAGCTCTCAGTATAATACAATCGTCTCACACTGTCATACACAAATCAGCAAATACCTATGCCAATTTTCGTGTCCAGACAACCTGCCTCCTCTGCACAATCTCTGCAATCCAAATTCCCACAATGACTCAAATGAATACAATTGCCTCGTTTTCACATGCTCATAAGCATATTCACTGCATGTGTGAACAAATCACAACTGATAGCCAAACTGTCCCTTTCACCTGTTATCTCAACTGGTGTCCATTGGAACTAACATGCACGTAGTTAACCATGGTGAATATTCAGTTGCATGTGAGTTAACTGATTGTGAATTAATGAATAGTTAATTCACTGAACTCTCACTTAGTGCAACTGAGCTTAACTCACTTAACTACACTTATAATTCTATTGCAATTCCAAATCACTCAGTTATGAATGAGATAATAGATTAATATTTATTGTCTAATTTAATTAAGGGAAAAGTAAATTAGACACATGTTTCATGTTGACTTTTCAACATTTATGTTGTCGGATTTCTTTGAAGAGGACAAAAAAGTAGAACAATTAGACAACACCATTGATATCCATGTGGCGACCAAAACCTTTTCACCTTGATACAAACCCCAAAAAGATTTAACACCACACCTAAGTGATTATGTTTGCATTTTCTCTCTTGGATTCTCTAGAATACCATTATTGGATGGGTCAAGAAGTCCATCCAGTCATGGCCATAAAGTTTAATGTCAAAAAAATTTCATTTCGACATCTTTTAGACATGGAGCTTTTCCTTACAACTCACATACTGACTTGGTTATCCTTGGCATCGTGGAATCAAGCTACTCCTTCTTAATAGGACCCGACCCAATCTACCTTGATTATGTGAGATTTTTTACAACCAAATCTAACAAAGGAGGCAATGCACAGTCAGTGAGTCCTTAAGTATCCCAAGTTATGTAAGCCAACACTTAGCCAATAAACTTATAACATTCCTTTTAACTTAGAATATTGCAACATCCCAACAAGTAAACCACAAGACACATGTATAGGTGATGCCCGAGCAAGACATTGGGACATTATTAGAAGGTGTTACAACAAGATTTCTTACAAGTATAGACTTGGCTAATTGCCACATTCTTACAAAAGTACAATTAAACCCAAGGTTACACCAGCCTTCTTTGCCACACTTCACAACATAACTTACTTCTAAATACCCTATGAGCTTGCATCATGCAAGTCTCATTCTTAATTAGTTTAGAGCATCCAAAAGACTCAATTCAAACACACTTCCCAACCTTGAACTTGCACTTCTTCCATCACAGAATTGTTCCTTCACATCCCCTACAAGACGAAATTTTCTAACTTGGACAAGTTCTTCCAACTCCTTCCATATGATGATGCCTTAGCACTCCAAGTTCCCCACTCTATATAACGAAGGAAGACTTAGTCATTTCCTTGATCTAAGGAATGCATTTCCACTCCACATCAACTTATGGAACTGCAAATCCAATCTTTGCTATCTCCTTCCACAAGGCAAGGCACACACTTCATAATGCCCAAGATGTCCTAACCAACTCAATATATACATGCCCAACCACCTTGCCCATAATTAATACCATGCAGACCCAATTCTCCTTTACGACCACATCCAAGCCACAAAACACACCTCACTCCAATGTTGTCTCCACAACAACTCTTTCCTCTCCCAATTATCCTCAAGTCCTAACTTGTCCTTCTAGCAAGCAAAGTACCCATGTCATTTGGTCTCACCAAATCCAATCATTCTCCACTTCACCATCTAATCTATCCAAAATCATAGTAGGGGCCCTATATGGCCCATCTATGTTGGGATCATTTGCATCAATCCTGCAAGGTCGAAGTTGAATTACATGGAAGACCGAGTGATGGGCATCCAAGTGGGGCAGAATTTTCAACTTGTAAGCCACTTTGCTTATTTTTCCAATCACATCGAATGGCCCTCAAAACCTCGTCAACAATGACCTATACATGTCCATTGGAGGCTTTAATTCCTCCTTTTTCAACATGAGTAGGCCTTTCTCTCCAACTCAAAACTTCAACTCTCTTCTCCCCCTATTTTCCCAAAACTTCTTGTACTCAACCATCTTCGTCAACTGAATGTGTGTCCTACTCACAGTGTTTTTTTATCCTTTCAAAAACTAAAGTGCAGAAAGGTTGTTCCCATAAACCCTCTCAACACCATGTGAGGTGCTAAGAGTTGCTACCCAATGACCAACTCAAACGAGCAATGCCCTGTAACCAAACTCTTCTACAAGTTATAACTACATCATTTCAAATCCAACAACTCTAGCAAATTTAATTGGTCTAGCTTGCACAAAATTCATAAGGTAGTTGTCCAATAGGCTAACGATGCACTCTATCTTCCCATCAATTTGTGGATAGTAACATGTACTCATCAATAACTCCATCCCAATAAGTTTGAACACTCCATCCAAAATCAACTTGTGAACTTTGCATCTATATCTGACACAATGTTCAACGAAAGGCCCCAATACTTAATATACTTGAAGACAATCTTTGTGACTTTCTCGAGTAATTAAGTCACCTTCATAAGAGTGAAGGTCACTTACATGGAAAACCAATCTACCACCATTGTTATTCCACTACAACCTTGTGACTCGTGTAGTTGAATTATGAAAACCATGGAGGCACTCACTAATCCAAAATGGATTTGAACCGAGAGTGGGTAAGACTTAGAACCTACAAGACAACATGAAAAATAATCAAGGTCATGTAAGCTATGTAAAACAATGCACATGTAAAGTTGAATAAGACAAATGAGGATGTGAGGGGAACATTTAAAAAAATTAATTAAATGATAAAGACAAATAAGAGAGAAGGCTAAGGAATAGGAAGTTAAAGGTCATGGTTGTTGGCCTTCCCTTACCCCCCTGGATCTCCCTATTTCTTCACTCTCTCTCATACTCAAAGGGATTTTGGGTCGCAGAGATGGAGAGCATTGTAAAACTTGCATACTTTCAAAAAGAAGAATATTGAGCATCACTCAACTGGTTTTCTCAATTGGGCTCCAGGAAAAATAATAATGTGTAATGTATTTCTCCTATATGCATTGTGGTTAATTTGTCATTGAGTTTTACAAATATTGTTGGTTAATTGTAATGGATTCTATGTATCTAATGTGAATGAAGGAGAATTTAATCACTTCATAATCTTTTATTTTAGTATGCGAGGGGTTTTATTCAAAGGAAAAATGTCTTAATGGTACTCACCCTTTCTCAACAACTAGATAATCCCCATCGTTGAATGCATTGGGTGAAGGAGATCCATGGTCACCCTTATGTAGCTATTGGAGAAACTTGTTAAACCAAATTTATCTCTCATGGGAGTCATTCTCTTTCTCTAAGAGGCAAACTTGGTTGTATGTTTGTTGCATTGAAGTGCACACATTGTTTTCCTCTCTTGCTAGGTGTGTAATTTTTTTCCTGGGAATTTTAATTGTTTTTGGGTTGAACACACCTCACTCTAGGCATATAATTGTTTGTTGGGTGATTAAATTGTTTGTTGGGTCATTTTCTCTTATGTCTGGGTGTATCTAACTATGTTGAATCATTCCGTGAGTGTTGGTCATCCCACAAATCTTTTGTTGGCTGCACAAGACTTGGATTTGTAGTCCAAACATTGTGTGTGATCTCTGGCTTGAGGAGAAACCCCACTCAATAGTTTTCATTTTCCAAACAATGAGTGCTAGCCCCAACTCAAGGAGAGACCACACTCACCTTTTCTTTTTTTCCCACAAATTCCTTTCACCATCTAGCATACCCATGGATTTACACCAGCAGTTATGTGCTCCATCTAATCTTTAATTGTTATCTAAACTACACACAACCCAAACCCTAGCTCATGGATAAACCATGATAAATTTCACTTGTTGGTTGTTTTTCTAAAACTTAACCCTAATCCACCTTGAGCATTTGGTGTAATGCCTCTTCATTCCACATAATTTTTGGGGATGTCCTCCATTTCCAAGCATCATTAAAATTGATTGGAGCATTAGAATCTACATGAGTAAGTCCCTTGAAAAATGTGAATTGTATTCGAATGATATGGTAACGTTGGTCAAATATTCCATAGCTTGTTCCTACCTACAAAACAACCACTTGCTCGTTCATGGCCATGAAAAAAACGATGGTCGATTAACCAATCAATGATTTACAATTCACAGACTTGGTTGTGAGGACGTTGGGTACCTTATTTTTTTTTATGGGTTTCCATGAAAGGTGATGTGACATCACGGTACCAAAGTCACTGATTATTAGCATTGATTCACCTCCTTCAACATTACCTGGTGGTCGCTTCTTAAATCCCGGTCAAAGTTTACCTATAGTGTTTTGATCGTCTAAGTATTATTGTTTGTATCATTCACTTGGAAAAGCTCCGTACTTTGGTGAATTGTGGACAATTAATTAAAATAAAGACATTGTAAACCACCCACTCCTGGATGCATGCAAATTAGTGTCTTAGAAGCTTTCCCATTGTTATTTGTCCTTGGGTGTGTAAATGTGCCAGAGAATTGGCATTGTTGTAATAAGAGCATGAATGCATCAACAAAGTCTTGCATCTACCATCCATGAAAGCTTATTACACAATACAAGGTTATGTTCAACATGTTGTGTGTGCACAATGAGATTGGCATTGCACCGAGATATTGAATAAATGCATCAAGAGAGGACCTTTTCATCTACTGCAAGAAGAGAGGTTTGTGTACAAGACAGAGGACTGCGGCTTGGTATCCTCGAGAAGATAGAAAACTTTGAGCAAGCCAAAGATAGAGCCTGATATAGAAAAGAATAGTGATTCCACAAAATAATCCATGTTGATGAAGCAAAGGGCTATGAGCCCCTCAATTACGGATCGAATGGTATCAGATCTGTTATATCCTTGACAAAGACACAACTTCCAAAATTTTGAATAGTAAGGCTAGCAGGCTAGCTCTAAGTGAGATTAGGTAGGTAAGTAAGGAAGGATGGCAAGAATGTGAGTTCCTTTATTCTAGAAAGAAGGCTAGTGATGTTGATATCGTAATCCAGAAGAGAAAGATTGCCCACGGCAATGGGGGCTCATTCTGTAGCTTCCATGAGCTGCAGGATCAAATAAAGGGAAAACAACAAAGGAAGGAGAGTGGATACAACTCGACAATCAAGAATACAATCTGCTTCTTAAGCCAGCCATAAATCTGGATAACCTAAAATAGAGTATTCATAAAAGCTATAAGTCTAACCTGAAATATAGTAGTATAAGCAAGCTCCAGTCCCAGGTGAAGCAGAACACGTTTATCCTTAACCATCACAACTCAGTGAAGCGCTCGTTGAAGCAGTAGTTGAATCCCCAATAAGGGATTGTGATGGGCCAGGTGCAGAAGATTAATATAGACCACGACATGGGAAAAGCAAGTAGAGATAAGTTGGAAGACTTAAGGGACATCAATGTTGAGATTTGAGAAGAGAATGAGAGCTTGAAGGAACAGGTTAAGATGTTTGGCTAGAGGATGGTAGAGACAAAGAATAGCATGGAGACCTCTGCCCAATTTTTGTCATTGCGCAAGAAGAAATTTAAAGAAGGAATGGGGTGGTTTCTTTTTTTTGAACCACCCTCCTAATGCATCTTTTTAATAAAAGAAACCCCTATTTTTACTAGATACCCTTTTTTATACCCCTTAATACCTATAAACCCCTTGAGACCCTACATACCCCCCCAATACCTACAATATATTGATTTTATTTTTAACAATTAAAAAAACCCCTTTATGAATGAATGTGATAATATATTGGTCAACAAGAAGAAGAAATCAAAACAAATTGGGACAAGCACAAAGTGCACCTTGTGTACCTTGGTGAGAAATTCATTCAAATGGGCAACTAGCAAGAGGATAGGTTCATGTAGATGATGATGGAGCTGAAAAAAGAGTTGGAAAAGAAGGAGAAGGCCTTGGACAGGCTTCAAGTAGTTGTCCAAGAGCATAGAGAAGCAATGAAAACTTCCATTTCCATTACAAATGTTATCACCATGAATAAGACCACCTTGGTAAGCTCACCTTCCATAGACATATCTCGAGAGAAGGTTGGTGAATTCGAGAAACATACCAGGGGTATTGGCTCTAAAATTCTAAGGAAAATGGGATATGATGGACAAGGGATAGGAAAGGGGAGACAATGTATCTTGAACCCCATTGTATCTATGCCATGGGTCAAGCATGAAGTCCTAGGCTTTGATGCTAGAAGTGAAACTTCCATCACCATGAAGAAAACCAATTTCGTGAAGGCAAATGACATGTTGTAGTTGGATTGCTCATTAGGATAAGGAGAAACAACAGTGAGTGAAGGTTTCATCTTGCCGCCACCTCATCCTTATGGTAGAATGAAGGAGATAAATAATGAGGAGAGTTTGTAAACTCATCCCACACCTACACTCACATAAAGCAACAAAACAATCAGCGAGAGCATAAAGAAGAAGAAGACCAAGGGGTCTACGTCAAACAAGAAATTTCTTGTGTGTCACGGCTGCAAGAAGAGAGGCCATAACATAGACCTTTGTTGGTACGTAGATACATGCTCACATTGTGGAAATAAAGGCCATTGTGAGGTAGCCTACTGGAAGAAGCAATTTCTATTCTGCAAGCCTAATTTTTTTCAGAAGTTAAATGGCGAGAAGGATTCTACAATCCAACAGCATGCATAGAGGCACGTGGAAAGGAGGAGTATGTTAAGAATTCCTTGTAGAAACAATAAGAAATTTTACCACCACTACAATTTGAATGGACATTGGGAGACAAAGTGTTGGCAACTTCACCCAAAGCTTCACCCCAAAAATGACACAACCAAGAGAAGGGTGTGGAAAGTGAAGATTGAAGAAGATGAAGAGTTTCTTGCATCACCAGTCCAAGTGACAAAAGTTTTCCAAGGAGAGATAGAAACACATGAGAGAAAAAAAACATACAAGAAGGATAGCATGTTGATGCAGAGAACAACCACAACCCAATTCTTGTTTCCTGTATTGCATCCGAAGAACCCCATCATGGAGTTGTGCCAAAAATTGGTGCATTGGGGTCAATGATCATAGAGGATTTCTTAAGGACTCCGTGATGTGCCTTGCAAGTTTGTGCAGGCAACAAAGAGATGTTTTCATACCATGAAACAACTGATATTAGCTAAATATGGAGGCCACACGTCCTTTCATAAGACCGAGATGTGATGGTAGTGAGTTGGGATCACACTGAACAAGGAGAGAACATTCGACTTGGCTTCATGACTACCAAGATAGATTGTCCCCAAGGTAGAGAGGGAGATGGGAATGAGTGTTGGGTCTAGAGTTTGGATTCAGAGATTTCTCAAAGCTGAGAGTTAGTGAAAAGATATTGCATTGTGGGAAAAAGTGATCCAAAACCTGAGCCAAAGCCATAATCAAGGACCATATCTAGTAGCCAAAGCCATGAGCCAGAGCTAGAGCCGGAATTATAGTAGTTACCATGAGATAGCATCAAAGCCACGTTCTAGAGAAGAGAGAAACATTGATCCAGATTGGTTTCCTTGAACTTTTGGAGACCAAAAATCCTCTCAATGGGGAGTTGTGATCCAAATTGGATCTGAACTGAGAGTGGGTAAGACTCGGAACTTGGAAGATAACATGACAATCAATCAAGGTCATGTAAGCTATGTAAAACTATGCACGTGTAAAGTTGAATAAGACAAATAAGGATGTGAGAGGAACGTTTAAAAAAAATAATTAAATGATAAAGATGAATAGGAGAGAAAGCTAAGGAATTGGAAGTGGAGGACCATGGTTGTTGGCCTTCCCTTACCCCTTAGCTCTCCCTATTTGTTCACTCTCTCTCATATTTAAAGGGATTTTAGGCCATATTGAAGGAGAGAATGTTGGGAAATCAAGCATTGATGTCTCATCACATATCTCATGGGTTCAATAGATTGAGAGTGTGAACCTCATCTAGATGCAGTCGGTCAGGCGATCGACTAGCACACCACGCCAATTGATTGGGTAGTTGATGTGCATGTCGGTCGAAAAGTTGACCAACAATCGAAGATAGTCGGTCGGTGGATCAAACAACCCAATAATTGACTACGATTTGGACGGATAATCGATCGGATCGAGTCCTGTTGAGATGACTTGATAGAGCGGATTTTGTGGAATCAACTCTAACCGCCAATGTTTATATGTGGACAAGATATTTCAAATTCTATGGGAGTCGGTTAGATCTTGAAACTATAAAAGAGGACCCTTTAGGTCATTCTCATGATGATCCGGATTTTATGAGCAAAACGAAATGAATACAGATTATTAATAGGTGCTTAACACAAAATAACAGAGATACAGTAAAACTAGTTTTCTATTCAATAACGAAATAAGCTGAAACTGTAAAATGCAGCGGAAACAAG